>SNQJ01S0148796.1:18382-36825 GCA_010110895.2 Picea sitchensis
GTAGACTTTACTAGTCAAATCCTTGGGCAGAGGGGCGTCCCTTGTCCCACAAAGAAGGGGGTCTCATGCACCAATTTGGTGTCTGGCCCTGACATTAAAAATAAAATAGATTATATTAAAGTCTACCAGGTTTAATATTAATGTATTAAACCATCATAGATCCATCTTAACCATGTATCTCTCGAGGTGAAAACCTTTTTTAGAATGCAAGACTTGAGGAAAGGTAAAAGGTTTGCACCTCGAGAGATTTCATCATTGAGAGTAAGTAAAGGTGTTTTCACTTATAATTTGTATATGTTGGTATCTTATTTATTTTTATAACGAATCCATCTAAAAGTTAAAAATATATTTTGTTTATTTTAAATCTTGTTCATATTTTCAAACATTGGAACTCGAGGAGGACAATAACATTCCTTTTTTGGATGTATTGATTCACAGAAAACAAGATGGACATATTGGACATGAATTTTTTAGGAAGAAAACACATACTGAGAACTACTTGCATGGAAGCTCTCATCACCATCCCACTCACAAAACGGGAGTTTTGAATACCCTAGCCATGCAAGCTATGAGAATCTCGATGAAGAACATTTAGAAAAAGAGAAAGATCACCTTACCAAGGTTTTCAATGGCATAGGATACAAGAATAAGGACATAAAAATGACATTAAGAAGAGCCATGGAAAAGGAAGGAGGAGAGCCACATTATAGAGATAATCACCCTGACAAGATAGCTCACACCCCTTACATCAAAGGAGTGACTGATAGGATTTCTAAATTCTTAAGGAAGAAAGAGATCGCAACCTCTTTCAAGCCAGTAGAGACCATAAGGCAAAATATGAGATTAGTGAAAGACAAAATCAAGGCAAAAGATGAGATCGGTGAAAGACAAAATCAACCATCGCTAGTGTAAAGGTGTTTACAAGGTGGAATGCTCATGTGGGAAATGCTATATCGGAGAAACGAGACGATCCTTCCAAGTTAGTATCAAAGAGCATTGAGCAGATATAAGGAACGAGCGCATCAGGGTTAGAAGAGAATTCCAATGGCACCAAACATCATATGTGCCTTGAAAGTTTATGTTGATCCACAATGAAAGAAATAGATAACTTAGGTAAGCTCTCTGTATTTCTCCTTTCTGTTCTTTTTCTTTTTTGTTCTTTTTAGATTTCTTCTTTCTTTTGGCATGTTGCTTTGAAAGCTTTTCTTTTGATTTCTTATAGTTTTAAGCTAACCCTCCCCTTTAAACAACCTTTAATTTTAATAAAACTCTTTTAATCATAATATAAATAATTTAACATTTTTAACAATACTTTTTAGTATTATTAGTCCCTGTCATAGGCATAGAGGGACTATAGCGATCAATAATTCGTTGACTACATATTAGTTTGACCTTTGACCCAAAATATTTGCACAATACCTATTGTTGGAGCTATGGAATTAAAAGCATATATTTTTATATAATAAAAAGCACCATATATGTACTGATCTGATTGGATAAGAGATTGGAGGTCTTATTGTCGGCTTCGTTATTCCCAATGTTTTATATGGAAACATATCCAAACTTTTTCTTGTATATAGTTTTTTTTAATCATATATTTTTCCTCTATATTGCTTGAAGGTGAATTAATGCTAGCATTAGTTTGAATGTTTGTATTAGCATTTTCTGCTAGCTGAATATATCCATAAGTTTTGATATGTACTAAGCATATTGAAATGTTTTGATATCCAAGCTTTATAGTAATTGAGAATTAAAAAGTTTATAGCATCTTTGCCGGATGTATTTTTGTTGAAATGTATTGACACTTATTCCGAGATGCCTCAATAGGCCTGACAGCTTAAATGTTTACATGACACGATGTCCTCCAACAACCCTGGCAACTTAAATGTTTGCATACTGCGAGGTCCTTAGACAGCCTGACAGCCTTAAATGTTTATGTAAATACGCTTCTCGAAGTACATTTTTCCTCGAAATTTTCTATACAGTTACAATGAATTTGCACAGTCTTGTTTGTCCACTGCCAGTTCAATAGCCATTGTATGCTTCATCATTCTTCTGCCTTTGCAATGCAATTTCGTAATCGTTGAAGCTACATACATTGTTTACTGGTTCGTTGAGTGCTTCTTCTTCGCTGGTTTGTCGGTTATTACTTGTTGTTGTTTCATTCGCGATTCAACCCGTGCTTCTGCATTTCATCGTTTCGGAGTAAGTTTTGATGCCATAGTTTCTTTTTGTATTCCTTGTTTGTTGTTCAGTGTTTGCAGTTTGCAAGTAAGAATGTTTGCTTATTTGTAGTGGCATGCTCATCGTATGTTTTTGGTTCCTTCTATGCTTGTGCAAATACCTATTGTTGGAGCTATGGAATTAAAAGCATATATTTTTATATAATAAAAAGTACCATATATGTATTGATCTGATTGGATAAGAGATTGGAGGTCTTATTGTCGGCTTCGCTATTCCCAATGTTTTATATGGAAACATATCCAAACTTTTTCTTGTATACAGTCTTTTTTAATCATATATTTTTCCTCTATATTGCTTGAAGGTGGATTAATGCTAGCATTAGTTCGAATGTTTGTATTAGCATTTTCTGCTAGCTGAATATATCCGTAAGTTTTGATATGTACTAAGCATATTGAAATGTTTTGATATCCAAGCTTTATAGTGATTGAGAATTAAATAGTTTATAGCGTCTTTGCCGGATGTATTTTTGTTGAAATGTATTGACACTTATTCCGAGATGCCTCAATAGGCCTGACAACTTAAATGTTTACATGACGCGACGTCCTCCAACAACCCTGACAGCTTAAATGTTTGGATACCGCGAGGTCCTTAGACAACCTGACAGCCTTAAATGTTTATGTAAATACGCTTCTCGGAGTACATTTTTCCTCGAAATTTTCTATACAGTTACAGTGAATTTGCACAGTCTTGTTTGTCCACCGCCAATTCAATAGCCATTGTATGTTTCATCTTTCTTCTTCCTTTGCAATGCAATTTCGTAATCATTGAAACTACATACATTGTTTACTGGTTCGGTGAGTGCTTATTCTTCGTTGGTTTGTCGGTTGTTGCTTATTGTTGTTTCGTTCGTGATTCAACCTACGCTTCTACATTTCATCGTTTCAGAGTAAGTTTAGATGCCATAGTTTCATTTTGTATTCCTTGTTTGTTGTTCAGTGTTTGCAGTTTGCAGGTAAGAATGTTTGCTTATTTGTAGTGGCATGCTCCTCGTATGTTTCCAGTTCCTTCTGTGCTTGGGTTGCAGTTTCGTAATCGTTGGAGATACATATGTTGTTTACTGGCTCTGTGGTTCTTGCAAGTTCATTGGTTCATGGGTTGTTGGTTCTGTTTGTTTGGCTCGGGTTTGCGCTTTGGGGCCCTGGGGGTGCAGTTCGGCCTATTCGTGCTTTCTCGCTGGTTTGGTGCTAGTTGTTTTCTTTTGTTTGATTCGGCCTTGCAGGGTTGGGGTCCAGCTGCGGTGGTTGGAGCTTTTTTTTTTTCTTTTTTTTTGGATTATTATTGTTTTTTGGGGCGCTTTATGGTGTTCATCCCCTGCACCCACGAGTCAACATGCAGTTGTGTTATTTTCCCTATTTGTCGATGCCGATATCTGTTATTCTGTGAGATTTTGCTGGTGCTTCAGTGCTGGCATGAAAGAAAATAGTTGCATGCAAAATTGTTCAAGGATTACACGTGAAATTGCAATATCTGATGCTTTTTTGTTGGAATAAAGCATATGCAGGCTACATTTATAAACCATGTATGGTCAGATGTGTCGATATGACATTACATGTTCTTTCTCCTCTACATAGACTGGTGTGCGCACGATACAATTTATGTTGTGCTTGAGATATGATATGTGCAACAAAGATTCTGCAAGATTATATTTGGATGTTTGGAAGCATATCTGGGTAGTTTGCCATGGAAAACCTAAAACTTGTATCGTGGGCACAAAAGTCTGTAAAAAAAAATACGCGTTTACAAGCATGGATAGAGAAGCGCAAACGTTAATATTTTTGCCTATCTTCTAGACTGTTCATTGAGTATGTTTTACTATAGGTACATATTGCTTGTTCTCCGATGAATACCATATTCCATTGATGTTCATTGTATTTTGTGCGTTCCCCATTTCAAACAAACAGAATAGCTGGAGAAAACGAGGGAGTCTTCACTACATCGATTGAAGAGGATATAGAAAGGTGCATGCTTGTACTGTTATTTCATATTGCGTTGTTGTGTACTTCATTTATGGTATGTATATGTGTTCACCAAGTTTATTATATGTGCATGTTGTGTGCCTTCCTACATGGTAGGTTATCTTCATTACATGCCTTCCTGCATACTAACCTGCTTCATTTTCGTTGTGTTTTCGCTGCATTGCTACATTTAAACAAACAGAATAGTTGGAGATGACGATGGGCTCTTTCGTGGGTAAATAACCCTCTTTCTCTTTATTTCACATGTATGTCTTCATTATAAGTTATCTTCAATACATGCCTTCCTGCATATTAAGCTAGTTGATGCCCGTTGTGTTTTCGCTGCATTGTTGCATTTAAACAAATAGAATGGCTGGATAGGACGATGGATTCTTTGGCGGGTAAATAGACCTATTTATCTTTCTTTTAGATGGTTGTATTCATACTAACTTGTCTTCATGTTCATTGCATATTCGGCGTTGATGCCTTGGAAAAAACAGGTTGCTTAGAAAGGGAGATGAATTGTTTTGTGCAACAACAGAGGGTTTTGTGGTACAATCTTCTAAAAGGTATACCAAGTGTGTTGGTAAATTAAATACACAAACCGGGTGGGGGCATATAATATTAGACTTGAAAATGATGACTTGTCGGTAATTGGCCTTTCTGCCCTCCCTATTTCTACTTTTTCCATTTTCTATTATCCCTTTTGTTTTCTAATTCATCTGCTTAGTGTGCTTTCTGAAAATTCTTTCGTGCATCGGTTGGCGGACTAACAGTTTCACATCTGTGGTCGTGATTCTACCTTATTCCATAGCTACCCACTTTCTCGATTGCGGGTGCCAGGATGGCAGGTTGAAGATTGCTCCCCTGTCTTTCGGGGGTCTGCGATATACAGATTGGCCATGGTGCCCCGCGTTCATGCCATGTTTATTGTTAAACATTTCTCTAGTTAAAAAAATCAGATGCATATAGTTTTACGATTATTTAGTCCTTATGATGGACAATATACAATGCATATGCTTGTTTAGTCCTGATGTTCATCTGTACATGCTTGCATCAGAAAAAGTTGGACTAGTGACATGGCCATGGGCAGTCAGTCATCCCAGACATCAGCAGACCGACAAGGCCAAAGGTAAAGATGCATATGCTCTGCTCTTACTATGTTTACTAAAAAAATATCCTCGGGTATATATTCATCTATGGCATGGTGGATATGTTGATGTCATCTGCAATACATGTTTTGCAGCTTGCAAGAAGTATCAACAAGTACAAGCGAGACGTCGAACGTGCTGCATGTTCCGCATACTAAGAGGTGTGGTTGCGAAACTCTGGCTCCATAGTTCATCAAAGCTATGTGTGTACTTGTAGATTTATTCTAGTGAAAGAAGAATACAAAAAAAAAAATGTCACTTTAGTTTTCCCATTCAAAAAATGTCACCGGGTCTAGAGTTGTGACATCCAAAGTATCGTCAATAGAGGGCTTGAACAGCCGCCGAACTGGACAAGTGTTCGTTGGGGACATAATGGTCGTCTATAGCACCTACTTGGACAAGGCAAACAAAATTAGATACATTATGCGTGATGACATGACAGACAAGGAGGCCATGATGACAGTGACACTGACTGTTCCTCCACAACTTATCCAAAAACATGCAGAAAAGATGTTTCCGCGTAATGGGATATCCATTACAAATTTTAATATATTTCCCAAAACAGTATATGACCGTGGTGATTGCGATCGAATTATTTCGCTCAACGAAACAAGCATTGTGGAAAAAATTCCTGCTGTTTGTTCAGAATATCATTTCGTCCCGAACTCGACTATCATCCAGCTTGCACAGAGCACTGATATTTACCCAATCGGAACGATTGGGACAACTATCACACTAGCGAGAAAACTTGGCTCGCAACACATTCTCCATATAAAGGGTGGAGAATTGGACAACGACAAGGCAATGATACTGCTTTTCATATTCAGTTTTGTCCTTTACTTTCGCATGTGCATGTATCTCGGATAAGTTACACAAATATTGCACTGTTCCATGTTACAACTACAATTGTTCGATACGTATTCATATTTGTTTTCGTCAATGGAACAACAATTGCATAAAGGGTAGATTCCACTTATGTTGTTCAAAAATATAACAAAGAAGAGGGATGTTAGAGAAAGGATCTTTTGGACAACCTAGACAACATTTGTAACATAGTTGCGAGCAGATATAGTAGAGGATCTAAAGAAACTAGCTAGCTCTACAACTATTGTGCGTATACATCCACAAAATCATCTTCACTTTGCTTATAGAAATAACCTTCAACAAATTTTTGCGACCTATTTATTTATTATTATTATTTTTTAAGGGGAGGGGGGGTGCAGTTGTGTATTATATTGTTCAATGTATTAATTCATATGCTTGCGTTCCCATATTGAAGGTGTTTTAGTTGCAGCCAATGTGCACTCGACCCCCTTTGAACCTGTATTTGAAAAATGAAACTCCCATGCTTCTACCTCCGCTTTGATAAGTGATGATACAATTGATTGTCTGTGATGCGGTGAAAAATGTCCATATATATATGGACATTGCGTCAATGTTGTTATCTGAACCATGGGAAACACAACTGTGCATTGTACGGTTAGGCAGCCTTTGTTACAAAATGTGCTTCCTAAGTTGGCAGAGTTGTCGTATGAAACGTATCTACAGAAAAAGACAAGGAGTGTCTACATGCTGTGGGAGCTTCAGATACATAGCAAATTCACCTTAAATGAGGACAATGCAATTTTTCATATCGGCTGAAGAAAGGGAATATATATATATATATAACTTTGGTAGGAAAGGAAAATACCTCATGTGTCTTTGTAATATTTATTCAACATCCAGATGAATCATCGTCGGACTTGGCTAGTTGTGATTGCATACGCATAAGATTAGCATGGAAGCAAACCCCATATATCCCATGGCCCCGGTTATTTTCTACTGGGAACATATACCATATGCAAGAGAAAACGAATGCGGCAACGTCTTTTCTTTGTATATCAAATTGTTTGGTGCAAAGGTCGATGGGTTCTGCTCTATGGAACCTTCTGGGAACTTGCTTTCGGCCTGTTTGAAGTTTGGTTGGTTCTTGGTTATGTGCTTTGTCAGTCAATTTGTATACCGTGGAACTCCAACTGTTCTTTAGAGGACACAAAACAATATAATTGAATTTTTTAGCCAGCTGGCCCGCAGATCCGCCTGATAATTTCTATGGCGTTGTGACGCAAATGTAGTATGTGGCTTGTTTTAGCAGATTTCCTTGATCGATGAACTTGGTCAAATTATTGTCCTAGAATAATTTGAAATCAATGAATATATAGTGTGTGAAGTGCAATTGTGCTATCATATGAACACGAGGCCCTTAAAATTCAAATTGGTCGTTCTTTTGGCATTTTTTGCTTACTCGATGAACTTGGTAAAATTAATGTCCTGGAATAATTTGAACTCAACGAATATATATTGTGCATAGTGCAATTGTGCTATCATATGAACAAGAGGCCCTTAAAATTCAAATTGGTCCTTGTTATGCTTGCAGTGATAGAATTTTAAAAAAACTTTCTTTTGTTTCCTTCATTTTTTTAAAAATAAGCGATTTAACATCCTTTACTAATTTAATGTAATTCACTTGTACAATATCAATATTTAATATTAATAATTTAGTATTTGAAAATAATGTTTTTAGATAAAGTTAGATAGGATGACCATCCCTAAACAATTTCAATCTTGAACCCGCCAGTCGTGGAGTCCTGTCGATTTGTATGTCGTGGAACTCCGAGTGTTGTTTGGAGGACACAGGACAAT
Source organism: Picea sitchensis (assembly GCA_010110895.2). Lineage (NCBI taxonomy): Eukaryota > Viridiplantae > Streptophyta > Pinopsida > Pinales > Pinaceae > Picea > Picea sitchensis. The sequence continues at coordinate 26,415 of SNQJ01S0148796.1, forward strand.
AAAATTGCAATGTTGAGCCAAGAAGCCCACAAGTCCGCCTGCTAATTTGTATATTGTGGAAGTCTATGTGCTATTTGTAGGACACAGAACAATAGAGGCTCAATTTTCAGCCTGCCAGGCCGAGAACCTGCGATCCAAAAAGTGCCTAAGTATGCAATGAGGGATCCGCATATTATACTTTATAAAAGTAAATGTTTACTATGTATTGCTCATTTGTCGGAAAAAAATTATATCACTCGCCCGACCATATTGTACAAACTTTCTCGTCTAATTAAATTCTGCAATATCAATATTTAATATTAATAATTTAGTATTGAAAATAATGTTTTTAGATATGTTAGATAGTTGATAGGGATTGCCATCCATAAACAATGGCAAACTTGAACCCGCCAGCCCTTATGTCCATCTGTCAATTTGTATATCATGGAACTCCGAGTGCTATTTGGATGACACAGAACAATGAAAGTGCAATGTTGAGCCAGCCAACCCGCAGGTCCGCCTGTCAATTTGTGTATCGCGGAATTGTGGGTGCTATTTGTAGAGTGCGAAACTATAGAGGCCCAATTTTCAGCCCGAGAGCCCCCGATCCAAAAAAATGGCTAAATATGGAATTAATACGGAATCGCTACGGGACAATAAAAGTGCAATGTTGAGCCAACCGACCCGCAAGTCTACCTGCCAATTTGTATATCGCGGAAGTCTGGGTGCTATTTGTAAGACACAGAACAATAGAGAATCAATTTTCAGCCCGCCAGGCCAAGAAACCGCGATCCAAAAAGTGCCTAAGTATGGAATGAGGGATCCGCATATGGTCTATAAAATCTCATGTCCATACTTTATAAAAGTACATGTTTATTATGTATTGCTCGTTTGTTGGAAAAAATTTATATCACTCGTCCAACCAGATTGTACAAACTTTCTCGTCTAATTAAATTATGCAATATCAATATTTAATATTAATAATTTAGTATTGAAAATAATGTTTTTAGATATGTTAGATAGTTGATAGGGATTGTCATCCGTAAACAATGGCAAACTTGAACACGCCAGCCCTCGAGTCCATCTGTCAATCTGTATATCGCGGAACTCCGAGTGCTATTTGGAGGAAACAAAACAATGAAAGTGAAATGTTGAGCCAACCAACCCGCCAGTCTGCTTGTCAATTTGTATATCGCAAAATTGTGGGTGTTATTTGTAGAGCGCGAAACAATAGAGGCCCAATTTTCAGCCCGAGAGCTCCCGATCCAAAAAAGTGGCTAAATATGAAATTAATACGGAATCACTACAGGACAATAAAAGTGCAATGTTGGGCCAACCAGCCCGCAAGTCTGCCTGTCAATTTGTATATCGCGGAAGTCTAGGTGCTATTTGTAGGACACGAAACAATAAAGGCTCAATTTTCAGCCCGCCAGGCCGAGAACCCGCGATCCAAAAAGTGCCTAAGTATGGAATGAGGGATCCGCATATGCTCTATAAAATATCATGTCCATACTTTATAAAAGTACATGTTTACTATGTATTGCTCATTTGTTGAAAAACTTTTATATCACTTGCCCAACCAGATTGTACAAACTTTCTCGTCTAATTAAATTCTGCAATATCAATATTTAATATTAATAATTTAGTATTGAAAATAATGTTTTTAGATATGTTAGATAGTTGATAGGGATTGCCATCCGTAAACAATGGCAAACTTGAACCCGCCAACCCTTGAGTCCATCTGTCAATTTGTGTATTGCGGAACTCTAAGTGCTATTTGGAGGACATAGAACAATGAAAGTGCAATGTTGAGCCAGTCAGCTCGCAGGTCTGCTTCTCAATTTGTATATCGCGGAATTGTGGGTGCTATTTGTAGAGCGCGGAACAATAGAGGCCCAATTTTCATCCCGCCAGCCCGAGAGTCCCCAATCCAAAAAAGTGGCTAAATATGGAATGGCGGATCCGTACATGCTCTATAAAAATTTCATGTCCATAGTTTATAAGAGTACATACTTAGTATGTATTACTCATTTTTTGGAAAACTTGTAGGTGCGAAAGTTGGCGGATTCACGACTTCATATTTCACTTACTTTTATATCACTAGCCCGACCGACTGCTTCCCCATTTGATATTGTAATAAACGAATATAAACTGACCCAAGTCCAATTGTGCTATGACATGAATACGAGACCCTTGAAATTCAAATAGTTGGCAAGTCTGCTTGTCAATTTGTATATCGCGGAAATGTGGATGTTATTTGTAGGGCACGAAACAACAGAGGGCCAATTTTGAACCCGCCATCCCGAGAATCCGCCATCCAAATAGTGGCTAAGTATGGAATGAGGGATCTGTACATGTTGTATAAAATCTTATGTCCATAGTTTTTAGAAGTACATCTTTACTATGTACTAGTCGTTTCCTCTGAATCTTGTTTAGAAGACACGGAACAATAGAACTGCAATGTTGAGCGACCCAGTCTGGAGCTTCGGCTGTCAATTTGTATATCGTGGGACTCTCGATGCTATTTGTAGGATACATAGCAATAGAGGCCCAACTTTGATCCCGCCAGACCGAGAACCCACAATCGAAAAAGTGGCCAAGTATGAAATCTGGGATCCGTACAAACTCTATAAGAACCTCATGTCCATACCTTGTAAGAGTTCATACTTAGTATGTATTAATCATTTTTTGGAAAACTTCTACCTGCGGAAGTTGGCGGATTCATGACTTGAGGTTTCAATTACTTTTAGATCACCAGCCCGACCGACTACTTCTCCGTTTGATATTGTAAGAAACGACTGTAAACTGGCCCAAGTCCAATTGTGCTCTTACATCAACACGAGGCCCTTAAAATTGAAATAGTCTGCAAATCCACTTGTCAATTTGTATATCGCGAAACTCTGGGTGCTATTTGCAAGGCACGGAACAACAAAGCCCCAATTTTGAGCTCGTGAGTCCATTGGTAGTGTTAGATAGTTCATAAGGATCACCATCTGTAAACACTCGCAAGGTTGGGCCTGCCAGCCCTGGAGTCCATCTGTGAATTTGTATATGGCGGAACTCCAAGTGTTGTTTGAACGACACAGAACAATATAAATGCAATGTTGAACGAGCCAGCCCGCAAGACCACCTGTCAATTTGTATATCATGGAACTCTTGGGTGTTATTTGTAGCTAACAAAACAATAGAGGCCTAGTTTTGAGCCCGCCAGCCTGAGTACCCGCGATCCAAAGATTGGCTTAAGTATGGAATGCAGGAACAGTACATGCTCTATAAAACATCATGTTCGTACTTTATAAAAATATATTTTATGTATTGCTCGTTTTTTTCGGAAAAATTCTTCGTAAGGAAGTTGGCAGATTCACGTATTCAGATTTCACTTACTTTTATATCACCAGCTCGACCGACCGACCGCTTCCCTATTTCATATTGTACATACCTCCTTGTCTAATTAAATTGTACAATATCAATATTTAATATTAATAATTTAGTGTTCAAACGAATGTCTTTAGATAATGTCCAATAGTTAATAGGGATTAACATCCATACAAAATCGCATGCTCGAGGCCTCCAACCCTGGAGTTCGTCTGTCAATTTGTATATCGCAGAACTCCGAGTATTTTTTGTATGAAAAGAAACAAAAGGAGTGCAATTTGAATGACCCACCCTGCAGGTCCGCTGGCCAATTTGAATATCGTGGAATTCTGAATGCTATTTGTAGGCTAGGGAACAATGGATGCCCAATTTAGAGCCCGCCTGTCCGAGAACCCGCGATCCAAAAAGTGGATAAGTACATATTTAGTGTGTATTACTTGTTTTTCTGAAAATTTCTAGTTTCTCTTTTCTCTCTGCTTTTGTTTTTTGAAACACGAGTTCCTGGATAGGCGGCTTTAACATTGCGTTTCCATTGTTTCGTCGCCTACAACTAGCACCCGGACTTCTGCGATTTACAAATTTGCAAACAAACCCTCCTTCATCTCGTATACTTTCACTTTATGTTTGCTTGGTCCTTTTTCCCAATGTCTCATGCTTTTATATATAGAACCCCAGGTTCAACAATATACAAATTTCCCTCTCACCATTGCGCTTCCATTGTTCCCCTATGCACAAATAGCAGTCGAAATTCTGCGACATACAAATTGACAGTCGATGTCTGTCACTGAGATGCAATATGACCATCGACCCTTCACATCTCCTGGGTATATCTTCTATCGTTTTTCTTTTGTAACCCGCCTGACTACTTTCCATACTTAGGTATTTCTTGGAATTGGTTTCCCGGGTTGGCTGGTGCTCTGCCGCAATTCGCCATCACCGTTGCCTTCGTACTTGTTTCCAGATATGTAATAATTAAGCTTTAATGCTAGTAGTTCATCCTGCAGGAATCGTTAAGATTGTCATTAATGTCCGGAAGTCCAGAGAATATTTGTCATTACTACGAATTAAACTAAGATTTGCGCACAAGTATGTTATCCTTTCCAAGTATTCATTTCAAAAACGATGCAATCTGTTTTTTTTGCACTGATGGGTTGGCACTTTTAAGAAATTTCTAATTCTTAATCTCTCTTCGTCGTCACCGTGACCTTCGCACTTTTTTCTAATTGTGCAATTAGTGAGTTGTGATGGTGATAGCTCATTCCGCACGAACCCTGGAGATTGTCATTGATTAACGAAAGGCTCGAGGAGATATTCCATTGATACGCATTAAACCATAATTTGTGGAGGGTTATATTATCCCTCCCCGATTTTCATTTCAAACATCGTCTCGAGCAAATGGAAATTCTTAATAACTTGTGGCAGCAGTTCTGTCCAGACACAGTAAACACACTGGGGCATAATGGCTAGAGGTTCCACTATTCCAGGGCATATTCTTACTACTCATCTCCCTCCGCCCAGGAGCAAAAAAGGAGATGGTCCCTTGGTACACCAAGAGATATATTTCAAGCCAAAGAATTTGAAGGCAACCCTGCCTGCTCAGAGAACTTGTCGAGTAGCATTCATGGCTGGCACAGAAGTTGATGTCATGAATTTTGAGTCGGAAGAAGATGATCTGATGGCTGATGATATGGCGATGGATGATGGAAATGCAAATAATCTTCCCACTCCTGCGCCCAAATTGAAATCAACCATAACGGACGGAACTTCCCGGCTCGATGATGGTAGTCCTGACAACACCAAAAGGAGTTTCAGAAAAGAAACCAACGGTAAACGCAATAGCCACTTTACAGCGCGAAAGTAGGAATTCCAGAGTTCCAAATTAGTCTTTTATAGGTGGAAGAGTTTCACTGTAAAACAATGATATGTTGATGCTCCCAAAGATATATTTCAAGCCAAAAAATTATTGATTAACATCTTCGGGAATCAGGATCAAAACTCTCACTGCTACAAGGCATTTTTCTACTAGCCGTCTCCTTTCGCCCAGAATGGACTAATTTGGGCCTCTGGAATTGCATGTGCAACCTATGCTCTTGAATTTTTTTGGACTATGTAGAGGCAGTTTTAGCTAAGGGCTATTCCATTTGCCCTGCAATGTTTTTCGTCTTCTTCCTCACGGGAAGCTTATGAAAACTATCGAATTCAGAACAGGATGATTCATCGAGGAGAAAACTGTGAGGATCTTGCATACTGTGGATCCCGTGCATGTGTTTGTTGCATATACATTCAATGTTTTGGCCTGAAGAACTGGGTCCAATTTCTAAGGATAGATGTACAATACTTGGTGTTTTTCTTATTTTTTTAGATGGATTTGCTAATAAAAAATATTTGCCTTCGACTCTTCGTTGTTGCTTCTTTTATGGATTTAACGCATGTTCTCATTGGCATGGTTCGGTACTCTCGCACTTCTTCGATATTGTGTTTACTTAGTTTATTTTTTCTAAGATGGAACATCTAACAATTATATGACAATGTGCTGTGTCAATCCACCGGCCTTTTATGCAAACAAAAAATGGATTACACAGTTTCAAACAAACGTTCAATTCTATTTGTAATGCAGATAGAATATAGCAATACTAATGTACAATGTTGTAGCAAAATCGTTATTCTTGTTTCTAGACATGCAATTATTAAGTTTCAATGCTAACAACCCATTATGCAAGAAGTTTAATACTTGAGTTAATATGTTGCAGTCATGGAAGAATGTATCAAGAACATAGTTACACCCACACATTCCACTAAAATATAATCTTCAACAAAGCATTTGCTGGCAATTAGTAGAAAATGAAGTTTAGTAGTTAAGTTAATATGTTACAGTCATGGAAGAATGTATCAAGAACATACTTACATGCACACGTTGCAATAAAATATAATCTTCAACAATGCATTTGTTGACAATTAGTAGAAAATGATGCTTTTGCAACAATGAGGATTCTTTGAAACCAATTCACACTTATGAAAATTGCCTTCCGCCTTTCTATTTTCTCACTCTTTTATTCCCTGTAGTTTCTCTTCCTGGTTACTTAATCGTTTTTTCCCGAAAATGCCTTGTTGCACGACCTGGTGGATTCACGTGTTTCCAACGAGCGCTTCCCCTTTCTTTAAATTGACCCTCTATTGTTCCGTGTCCTACAACTAGCACCCAGAGTTTCACGATATACAAATTGACAGGCGGACTTGCACATTGACTGGGTCAACATTGTACTTTTACTTTTCCGTGACCTCCAAACAACATTCTGAGCTCCGTGATATACAAATTGACAGATGGACTCCAGGGCTAGCGGGCTCAAGATTACCTTTCTTTACGGATGGAAAAGTGCTAAAACGAGCCATACCACATTTGCAGCACAAAAGCTATATTAAAGGGAAAATCATTTCCTCTATAGTTCTGTGTCCTGCAAACAACACCCACAGTTCCGCACTATACAAATTGACAACCAGATTTGTTGATTGGCTCACTAATAGAATGCCTCGAAGTTTCACAATATACAAATTGACAAACGAAGCATAAAAGCAAGAACCAAGTAAACTCGCGAATCGTATTCCTGGTCACTATTTTTTGCTCNTTCGCAATTCTTTCCAAGTATATATCTTGCCACGAAAATGGGATATCTGTTACAGATGTGAATATATTGGTCCTTGTTTTTCCATCTTCTATACTTGGCCAAATATATGTTTCTCTTTTCCCTGAACTTTATCTTTTTCGTCACTTATTCGTTCTTTTGAAAATGTATGGTTGAGCGCATGAGCGGTCTTGCGGGTTCACACTTGAACTCATGCTCTTTTATCGCAATACCGACCGAACGCTTTCCCATTCCATACCCAGAAACTTCTCCGACCACGAATTCCCGGTAGGCGGGCTCTAGATTGGACTTCTGTTATTCCATGGCTTGCGAACAATACCGTCACTTCCGCGATATACAAATTTGCAAACGGCCTTAGATCATACCCTCTTCCGTATTACGGTCCACCTATCATGCCCTCTTCAGTGGTATACATTTTTCACTGAAAGCTTTCGAGAAACACAATTTAACCGTCGGGTCCTCGCATATTTCGTGGAACTATTGTCACCCCATTTTGAAGCTCGTCTGTCCGCTTTCCATACTTCGCCATTTCTTCAAATTTCTTTGGCGGATCGTCGGTTTGGCGGGTTGAAGAAATATTCAGTTCCTAGTCGTTGTTTCCTGTGCCTGCGCCCCTTTTCAATTAGCAGCTGCCAATTATATTTAGGATCTTATTTCTAGACATGCAATTAGCAATTTCCCTATTCCATACTTAGCCACTTTGCCGGAATTCTGCAAATATACAAACCGACCGTTGAACTGCCCCATCATGATCTCTTCCGTTTTACACATTTTACACTCAAAAATTCTAATACATGAAATTTGACAGTGCAACACTCGGTTGTCCTGAGTATCCCCGTAACCCTTTTTTGATTCCCGTCCAACTGCTTTTCAGAGCTTGCCATTCTTTCCTTGCTCTTCGCCATCTTTGTCACCTTCGCACTTGTCTATAATAAAAGAAAGAAAATTTATATATATATACATTTCTTGTTTCTAAATATGGAATTACTGGCATTTAATTCTAACAGGTCATCATGCAGGAACCATATAAATTGTCATTGATGGGTGAAAGGCTCGAGGAGATCTAGTATTGATGCGCATTAAACCAAAATTTGCAGGGGGATTATATTATCCCTTTCGAGTGTTGATTTCAAAATCATGAAATCTCGTTTGCACGTCGTGGCCTTCGCACGTTCACGAAACCTCCAATCCTTAATTGCTCTTCGTCGTACCTGCCACCTTCGCATTTCTAAATATGTAATAAATAAGCTTTACTGCTAACAATTCATCATGCACCACCCATACAGATTGTCATTAATCAACGAAAGGCTCGAGGAGCTTTCCCATTCATAAGCATTTAACCAAGATTTAGCAGAGAGTTACATTATCAGCTCTAACTGTTCATTTAAACCATCATCTGCAGCAAACCAAGGTTCTCATAAACCTATGGCATCAAATCGACAGTAGTTCTGTGGAGATACAGTGAACATCTTCGGGCGCGAGGACCAGAACTTCCAGTGGTCCATGGCATATTCTTATTACTCAACGTCTGCCACAGAGAAGCAAGTAATTTGGACCTCCGGGATTGCTCATGCAGGTTGTGTCCCTAAGGTTTTTTACTGTAAGGACCTGGTCTCTTGGTGCGCCGATAAATTTATTTCAGAGAAAAGAATTATTCCACTGTGGGACCACTCTTTTATTTCCTTGTCACCTCAGGTCTTCCGCCAGATGCTAAAATTGTCGGAGCCAACATTGACGTTCAGAGGAGAAGATTGCAAACAGTTCCTAACAAAGCATAATAACTGGTTGGACCTCTTGCCCCATTTTTCGGAAAACCCGCTTCTAGTTCCTGAAGATATTACAAGCATGCAGGTTAGTTCATTTAGAAATCCATTTTGCGAAATTGTCTGGCCATTTACAAGAATAATGGGACATGAGTCCACAACAACTGTTTCCCGGGTGGCTCTTTATATTTTGTATTTCACAGTCAACGAACAAGGCAATTTTGATTGGGGCAGGTTAATTTCCCATGAAATCTGTTCCCAATTGTCAAGCTACCAAAGGGAAAAGAAATTTTATATGTCGTCCTATTTAGTTTTTGCAATAGTGCATTCATGTCGGTTTCCACAACTGTCTCTGTGCAAGAATGCCAATTGTGAATTCCATCGAGTAATGTTCTGGTACCAGGCCTTGTGGAAGCACAAGGCTTCCCACTGTTTTTATGAGGTTTTTAATGGCTTCGTGTCTGTTTTCAAAGTTTTGTTGTTAGGAGAAGATGCTCCCCGCATATCTGAACAAGCAACTAGTTTTTTGGACAAGAAGGGGACACTTGAACATTTGGATAATTACACTGTCATAAGAATTTTTGGCTCCACAGAACAACCTGCTCTCCTTCCATGTCACATTACAGACATAAAGTTTGTTGCAGAAGTAGCACGTCAATACAGCTACTAGTTCCATCTGTTCCAAAAGAAGAAGAAAAAAATAGTTCATTCCTCTTCCTTGGAAAGTAGGGGAGTTCGTGTTGAAAAACATCAACAAAATTGACGATTTCGTAGCACATTCTAGCATCTCCAACTTGAGATATGCTGAAATCATAAGAGGTTCGACCCCTATAATATTTTTCGACAACATTTACAAACACTTGGCCTCGACGATTGTTTTTAAAAAAAACACCTTCCCAAAAACAGAGACAGTGGCGACAACGATCCTGCCTCTGATGCTGACAACATAGACACAATGCAAAGTTTCACTAAATTGTACACGCAACAGGGGAAAGGCCCCGGTGACAAGAGTGTTCAATCCGCAAATACCACTCCAAAAAGTATGACGTCCTGGAGCATCGCTCCAACGGCCCACCACAGCAACAAAGAAACTCAAAGTTCTTCAAATGGAGGAGGAGATGACGACCCTCCTCACTCTATAATTGATAGTTCTCATAAGCTTCCAGTAGAGAAGAAGAGAAAAAAAAATATGGGGCAGGCGGAAGAGCCGAAAATTCAGAGTGAGAACATGGAACTTGACACTGATCTGGATAGCATGATTCGCTTCCTTGATTAGCCCGGAGATGCCATCCACCATAGCCATCCAATGGACATATCCGTTACCGAAAATTTTGACGAAGATGAATCATTCGTGTTCCAGAGCGTTGTTTTTTATAGCCAGTCCAAAAAAATGATAATTGAGAAAAAAGATGTTAAAAATAAGAAAGGAAAATCTCGTTCAGAGGTTGACCTTGCCAACATGCAACCGTCCCAAATCTGTCAACTTCACACCATGAGCAGAGAAGCACTTCATGATTCCATTGGAGGCATCGAGACCGAGAATGCCAGACTGAAGGACTAGGTCAAGGAATTGGAAGACGCTTTCATTCTTATGCCATTGCTTGCTAATCCTTTGGCAATAGCCATGCATGGCACCCATGCACCCAATGTAAA
>SNQJ01S0148797.1:5157-28672 GCA_010110895.2 Picea sitchensis
CCTAGGTTTTCTATAGTTTGAGGAGGAAGCTTCAGTGTTTGAGCTCATACTTCAGGAGCAAGCTTCCCTTGCCTCGATCTATCATTGGGGAGAGTTTGGCAGCATTAGGAGGTCTGTATCTTCAGGAGGGCCGAACCATTGGGGTCCTTTGTCTTCAGCAGGTCATACCAACAGTCATCAAGGTCGTACCAGTTGCTTGAGGGGAGGCCGAAACCCTGGTCTTGTAGTTGAGCGTTCATCTTCTATTGGCAGCCTTTGGGAGGCTTTAATTGTATCTTCGGGAGCATTTTGTATACAACTCTAGTATTGCCTTGAAGCCATATATTTATATCTTCTTCTCTATTGTATCAGGTGCTTGCTTCCTTATAGTAAAGTTCAACTATTTGCTTATGGTTCCTATCTTGTGTAGTGTTGATGATCTTCATATGATGGAAATGATGTTTGTGTAAATCCATGGTTAAATAACTGAATAAACCCTAAGGCCGAAATATTCATGGTCAACCTGCATACACAACAAATAATAATCAAATCAATGGTTATTTAGTGATTCCAAGAGAAAAATTGGCTTGGGATCATTACAGTGGTATCATAGCTTTGATCCTCCAAACCTGTGGGCAATTAGCGCATGCAGAGGTATAGTGGGATCTTTATGGGCAGAAGGAAGAAACAAACCAGTGAAATAGAAGCCGAAATGGAGGGTTCATGAGATGACTGAGAGCCACAAGGCTTGGCCTACTTAGCAACTGAATTCCATAAGACCCTAAATATTATAGAGAGAAACTTGGTCCATCACTTGCAGGAAATCCAGGAGACAAACTGAAGGGAATAGGCCGAGATCCTTAAATAATCACATGTAAGGAAATTTCTGAAAATGAAAGAATGAAAGTGCTTGAAATTAAATTACATAAAAGAAAATTGCAATACTTGAAATTTAAATTTTGTGCAATGCGAGTAGGTTGATTTTAATAAATTTTAGGTCTCTCTTGAACTTAGGGGGATTAGATGCGAATTGTGAAAATCCTAAACTATATGACTACCCCAAGTTATTTATTCCTTTACCAAGAGGAAGTGTTGGGTGCTCAACAAGAGAACACCAAGGTTCTCCCCTACCTCCATAGGTCAAATCCAAAGTGCTTGGACGCTCAACAAGGAGGACACTTAGTGTCGTGAAACAATCCTCGACTTCAACCCCTTCTAGCCTCCTCAAGTCACCTCTTTTTAATGGTTAAAAAATAATGAAACCAAGTGCCTAATTAGACTATCCACATGATCATTTTTCATTTCTTGTTACCCAAGATCCACAAGTATCAAGGGGAGGGAATACGGGGAAAATGGCGGGGCGAAGTTTGAATTACTTGCAACAAAAAATAAATCTAAACTATCTGACATGATTTTGAAAGGGTGGCAAGACCACTCACATGCAAGGTGTGGGAAAAACAAAAATAAGATAACTTATAAAAAATAAATAAATTATCTAGCCACAACTTTGCCTCATGGAAAAAAGTGGGAAAAAATAAAACAAGTTAACAAGCCTCACAACTATGGTACAATGTGGAAGATGAGCCTATCGGTTTTGTGGCCAAGGTGGGAAAAAATAATTGAAAAATAAAATAATTAGATCCTAGCCACTCAACCTTCTCTTTATGGGAGAAGTGGGGCAATCAACTTGAGCAAAATCAGAAATCTAACTAGTCGGCATGATTTTGCAAGGGTGGCAAAGCCACTCACATGCAAGGTGTGGGAAAAATGTTTGAAATACTTTGCAATTTTACAAACTTGGAAAAAAAATAAAGAATGCAAGCACAAGATACCATCTTGGGTTGCTTACAATGATTTATAAAGTAATATGAGTGAAAGGGTTGGGCACCACAACACTTGGATGATTCCTTGAGTCCCTTGTGGCAAAAAATGGGCAACACCTCCCCTTAAACTGGAGAAAACCTGCACAAAACAACAAGTTTTGTGTCTTGGGAAGTTCAAAAAAAGACTTAAAACAAGTTAGTTTTGGTTAGTACATAAAAAATAAATTGTTATGTAAAAATCGGAACTAAACAAGATGATTAGATTTGCAAGGTTATGGAAGAAAAGACCTTGAAAATGAATGATAAGTAGCTAGAAATGAAAACAAAAAATAAAAGGAATCTTTTGATGGTTGGACAATTGGGATTCTAGACATAAAATCCACTCCTCCAAGCCTTTGGTAACCTGCAAATATGCAAATCCTTGCTACACAATGAGACAAGAAGGTGATACCCTCTAAATGGCTTGTAAAATACTTTGCAAACACAAATAGAAGCAACCCACAAACTACTTATAGAAATAATACTAAAAATCTATCTCCAACAAAATACTTTGCTTGGGGTCTTCAAGTAGAACAATGTGTTAGCACCGAAATTTACACTTTGACTGCTAAAGTGCAAGCTCAGTACCCATCAATAGGTTTATAAGGTAAGTTTTAAAATATGGTGTCAAATGGATAAAACTCAACCCAACAATGTTAAACCATAGGAAATTCTAGATAAAATGCATCAACAAAAGAGGTCTTATCTAACTTAGATCAGGATTTTAAGGATTAATGTGGATAGAAGGAATACTTTAGTGAGAAAATTGAAGTAAGTCTACCAGTAGCATCAAGATTTACCAATAGACAAAAGAATGAAAAGGTTTAGATACAATAATTTCTTAAATCAAAGCTAAAACTCTAAGAAAATTTATAACAACATCACAATCAAAACTTCATTGCAATGCAGCTATAAAACATCATTTGAATCATTCAATGACAATAAATTTAAGAGTGAGAGAGAAACAAGATGGCAAGAAAAAAACTAACTTCCATTAGACAAAAAATCATCAAGTCTAATACATAAAACAAGAGCAAGCTCTATTACATCAATATCACTAAAAAGAGTCTTACATCAACCATTCAAACCTCTACAACGAGTTCTAATGCCCCTGTTATAGCCTAGTCTATGAATGACAGTTGTATAATTCGAGCCCCATCTACTAGCATAGGATCCTCCCATCAGAAACTTAAGTAATTACAACAATACAAATGAAAATAAAAAACTGCTACAAATAAGGCTAATGCTGGAAACTATCCTAACATCATTAATATTGCATGATGATGTGTCCTTTGAGCGCATTCCTCTTCTTTCTAGGTGTCTTTCCAACTTTAACTAACCTTCAAGCAGTTGTCCCACACTCCCTTGGCCATCTGGAAATCGTTGATCTTGTTGAAACCTTCAAAATAGGAAACATATCCTATAGCGCCACCTGTATCAGCCAGTTCGCAGCGCCTGACTGCATAAAACAGCTTGCAGCGCCTGACTGCATAAAATAGTTCATAGTGTCATGCACTGCGAACTTTCATTTAACTTAAATTATTTAGAAGGCCTCCAAAATATCAAAAAACCATCTTCAAAGTTATCGATGCCTGTAGAAATTTTATAATTTCGTGTATGAGTGAAAAAATCATTCATAGTCATTGTTTTCATCCTTATACACACCTACTAATGTGGAGAAGTCTCCAACCCACTTGGTGTGTCCTTATATGCATAATGCCTAAGTTCAAGCCCACCGTCACCTCGACTTGTCTAGGCTTGCTCCTAGGGAAGACAAGGGGGGTAGACCCTAGTTACTATGTGAATTATTAAATGAGTTCTAGGAGTTAATTTTAGTTTGTTAAAGGTAAAGGGGAGATATCTTATATGAGAGGCAGTAAATGCAATGCACACCTTTAATGAAAATCATGACTTTCCCTAAGGTCAACTAAGACTAGTGCCTAAAGTTTGGGCAAGGAGTCAATAAGAATTACACCACAAAATACAATTATACAAAAATGAATGTTGCTTCAAGATATCCATAATAAATAAATAAAACTTCTTTGCACTTTTAAATCAAATATAAATACTATCTTCAAATTGAAATACAACACAAGATATATATACTATGAAATGAACAACTAAATGATTATACAATTAAAAACTAATATATCTACACACTGGATTAGATCATAAAATGAATACTATATTTATACCAATATCTTCAAATGAATAAAGAATGCTTGTATACAAAGTAGAGGTGCTTTAGTTTATGTAAACATCCACAATGAGAGAAAGTGATTCAAAACATTAAATGCTTGGAAATTAGAATTGCATAAAAAAAGTAATTGCTTGAAGTGTAAATTTGGCACAACTTGAGTAAATTGAAATAGCCTTGAGATCTTGAAGTGCAATGTTGTGAAAGTAGTGTGTAGGTTAATTTTAATAAGTTTTAAGTCTCTCTTTTATTAGGGGGATTAATGTGTGATAGATACAAGCCTAGACTATGTGACTATCCCAAACCATTATCCTCTCAACCAAAAGGAAGTGTTGGGTGCTCAATAAGCAAGGCAAACAAGGCCTTACCCTATCTCCATAGGTCAAATCCAAAGAACTTGCGCACTCAAAAAGGGGTACACCTAGTGCCGTGAGATCATCCCTAACCTAGCACCCCAAGTATCTTCTTCAAGCCTCCTTTTTGGTGGCAAAAACAATAACAATTGGATGCCTAATTACTAAACTCACAACCTTTGCCCTTTCTTGTCACCTAGGATCCACAAAGTGGCAAGGGGAGAGAATATGGGACAATGATGGAGTACAAATATGATTACTTTTTCACTAATTTTAAAAGTATACAAGACTTCCGTTATTGCAAGGACGACTTATGCCAATCTCTTTTCAAGGTGGGACAAAAGTAAATAATTTGAATGATTTGTAGTTTGCTTAGAAAATTAAATTCCAACCCCACAACAATGGCACAAGTGGAGGACTATCCTACCGTTTTGGTCAAGGTGGGTATAATTGAAATAATTATAATTACTTGAAAGAAAAAACAACCTCAACAATGGCACAAGTGGAGGACTAGCCTATCGTTTTGGCCAAGTTGGGTATAATGAAGAAAAATTAAAAGACTTGGAAAATAAATGAGAAAATCCACAACAATGGAACAAGTGGAGGACTAGCCTACCGTTTTTGTGAAGGTGGGTGTAAAAGGAAATGAAAGAAAATAAAACTAATCCTATCCTTCACGATTTTGCAATGATGGCTTAGGCCAATCTCTTTGCAAGGTGTGGGCAATATTCTCTAACTTATTACAATATCAGATTTTTGATATAAATTTGAGAGAAGACACAACCAAGAGAATCTCTCAGGTGGCTTACAATGATTTAGAAAAGAAAATATGAAGGGGGATTTGATATCCCAACTTTAGAGTGCCTTTTGAAGGCATTGGGGGCTCAAATAAGTAGCATTTTCTCATTGTAGTTGAAAAGCTGCATAAAAATTAGCAAGGTATTTCTTGCTAGAAAATGCTACAACAACCAAAGACTTGTTAACTTTTGTTATCCCAATGAAAAATAGACTTATTTAGAGAAATATGAAAATATAAATGAGTTTAAATGACCATTATAGAGAAAATACGTGCCTATGAAAGAAAGGAGAATGGTGGATACAAAGGGGGGAAACAATGGAAACTTTGGTTGATTGAAATGAGTGAGTCTTCCACTCTAAAACCACTCCTTCAATCCTCTAGTGACCTGCATACATGTACATATATTGCTGAAAAATATACAAGGATGTGAGAGCATCTAAATAATCATACAAAATACTTAAAAAGCTTGTAAATAAACTACCACAAAATTAATAGTAATACTACCACTAATTGCTCCCAAGCAAAATACTTTGCTCGGGTCTCCAAGTTAAACTAGTGAATGCAAAGGAAATACAGGAAATAAAATGCACTATATAACCTCACAAGGACACCATGAAGAGCATCAATAAGACTCCCAATAGATTCTCCAAAGCTTCCTTTATTATCCACAAACTGTTGCTACAAATACTTGTAGCAAGATTTACACATGAGAACATGAGAGAGAGAGGGAAATAATGATATTTTTTTTGGCATAATCAAATTGCTCCAAGAGATGATGAAGAAATGAGGAGGGGAGGGTCCTTTTTATAGGCGAGGAAGGGGATAGACCCCACTTGGATGTGTTCCAAGTGTCACCCATCCATGGGAGGAGGGTCTCTTCAAGGGGGGCACACTTTTAGGGCAATAGAGAAAGTTGAGGGATGAGGAGTGAGTGCGGAAGGGGGAAACCACATTTACCATTAAAAAAAGTGTATTTAGGTTCAATGGGGAGTAAACCCAAAGTCTTGAGGGCCCTCATGCTTTATTTTTTAATTTTTATGAGTTTGTGAGCGAGGGGGGAGCCCCTCTTCTTAGGAAATGGTCACTTTGGGTTGTTGGCTTAGAAGGGAGGGGTTTTCTAAGTTGAAAATAATTTTCCCAACTTATGAAATAAATTTGTGATACTTTTCTCACAATCTCTCATGACTTTAGTGACTTTTACAAAATTTGGTTATTTTAATTAAGCCAATTACATGCTGATTTTTGATCGACTTGGACTTTTCATGGACAATGGCCTAGCAAAACTTGTCCAAATGAGCTGAGAATTGGTCCTAGGGTGTAGGGGTTCATGAAACATTTGATTTTAGTACTTATAACGATATTAAAAATCCCCAATGACCACTTTTTTACATTTTACATAAAAAATAATTAAAAATCCCTAGTTTGCGAGAATTTTAATTATTTAAAAAATCCTATCAAAACTTAACATAATTATGAAAGAATCTAAGAAATGTCTTGAATGGTCATTTACAACAATCCTAGACCTTATTTACCCCTTTTTATCGATCATTAGAATGCATTTCACCACTTTGGAGAATTATTGTGAGTGAAAAACTCAAGGATAATTAAAATTGCAGTTAAGTAAGGTTAATTACCCGAGGAAAAAAAACACTCGATGAAAGGAATTTCATAATGATAAAGTAATGGGTAAATAGAAAAAATTGACTCATGCTAGCATATTACAATATTATCCCACGTAGGGGAGCGGAAATTCCGATTACATAGAAAAACGTGTCGGGGGAAAAATTTGCCTTGTTGAGAAAAAATATTCAAAATGGTTTTACCAATAGGTACATATATTCATGGAACATGGAGTTGACCCCTAGTTGAAATAGGTGGTCAACATATGGCTCCACATGGGGACGTGTGTTTGATATTTTTGAAGGAGAGCATACGAGAACTTTAGAATCTACACAACAAAATGCTCACCAATATCCAACATAAGTACATGTATAAATATAATAATCAATAAATGAGATGCTATTGACAATAATTACACAAATGAGACTATGATACAATTAACAACATAAGTGAAATAACTATACAATCAAATAAAATAATACAAAATTGAAAGAAAAGGAGAAGGGTTAGAAATATGTTACAAAGGGTTCCCCATGGACACTAGTTTGCTCATCATATGAAAAAGAGTTTGATTTGTTTCCCATTCCTTGGAATGTTTATGGGCTCACCATCCAAATGGATGAGATGGAAAGAATTTGGACCTCCTATTTCTCGGATCACATATGGACCCAACCACAAACTGTCAAATTTTCCATGCTTGCCTAGTTTCTCTTTTCCTTTATCCCATAATAATACTGTGTCCCCAACTAGGAAATCCCTCTGTCTAGATGATTTATCAAAAGCCTTTTTAACCTTAATTCGACTCTTGCAATTATTATCATAAGTCTTTCTCCTTCTTTCATCTAACTCTATTATCTGATTAACCATGTACTGAACTGCATCCTGTTCTGTGGAAAAATCATGAACCAAACCATAAGTTGGAAGTCTAAGGTGTACTGGAAACGTATCCTCCAAACCATAAACCAAATCAAAAGGACTCTTCCCTGTTGCTGCCTTCTTAGTTATTCTATCAACCCATAATGCATATTTGATCTTACTATCCCAAGACCTCTTGGTTTCCCCAACAATTTTCTTAACTATGGTCATTAATTTTTTATTACTTGATTCAACTTGACCATTTCCTTGGGGATTTATATGATGCATGACATAAGATAATTCCATATTTAAAATAGAAAGAAGACATTTCCGATGAACACAAAACTTTAGCATTATCTATTACTATCTTTGAAGGCACACCGAATCTAGTTATGATCCTATCTTCAAGGAAGTCCATGAAAACCTTTTCAGTTGTTGATTTAGTGGGAATGGCTTCAACCCATTTAGTGAAGTAATATGTAGTTGTTATGACCCATGAATAACCATTACTTGAATTATCTTTGAACTTTCCTATGAAGTCCAAAACCCACTACTGAAAAGGTGCTTCAACCACTACTGGTTGCAAAGGGAGGGAAACTAAATTTTGTTTTCCAGTAAAAAGTTGACAAGGCTCACATTTTATTACAAATTGATGGAAATTTGAAAAAATGGTGGGCCAATAATATCCCGCTCTAAGGATTTTGTGTGTTTTGTTTTGGCTGCATAATGACCACCACAAAACCCAACATGGAATTCATCCACTAGTTTCTTAGATTCAACTTCGTCCACACATCTAAGGAAAATTCCATCTGGATTTATCAATCCTAACCCATCTCTAGTGAGGAGATACTTAGAATATTTTAACCTTAGATCCCTTTTCTTATGACCCACTAGATGACTTCTACATGTGATATTCTTAAGATAGAAAATAATATCTGCATACCACTCAACCTGTTCAAGCTTCAATAAATTAGGGGAAAACTCTTGATTATTATTTTGACAAATAATACCCAAGGCCCTTTCATTTCCTTTAGTCAACATCTTATCTAAACCTTGTCCTTTTACCAATTTGGTGGGTTTCATTTCCAAATCATACTCTTGGATTTTAGTAATCCATCTACCCCTTGTACCTAATCCCTCTGACTGAGACAATACATCTTTAACTACTGAATTAGGCACATACCCAATTACTTTGGAATATCCAATGAAGACTCTAAAATGTTCAAGTGACTTCACCATGGAATATGCTTGTTTTTCAAACATGGGATACTTTATTTCTGCATTTTGTAAGGCCCTAATCATATAAGCAATGGGTTGATCATGTTCTTGATCATTTTTCTCAAGTAATACACCATCAATAGTATCTTTGGAAGAAAAAGAGAAAATATGAAAGTCCTTAGAATAATCTGGAGTAATGGGGACAGGGGCTTCAGATATGGAAGTCTTGATTTCTTGAAATGATTTCTTACTTTCATCATTCCATTCAAATTTAACATCCTTCTTAAGCAATTTATATATAGGTTTGACTATTTCTGCATAATTTGGAATGAACCTATGGACAAAATTAGTTTGGCCTAAGAAGTATTGGAGAGCTTTCTTAGAAATAGGCAAAGGTACTTTTCCAATTTCTTCTACTCTCTCTGGGTCTAACTTGAATCCATATTTTGATATTATGTGGCCCAAGAGTTTCCCTTTTGTTACCCCAAAAAATGACTTAGCAGGATTCAAAGAAATTCCAAACTCTCTACACCTTTCAAAAACTTGTTTTAGATGACCAACACAACTCTTCCCATCCTTAGAAAACACTGTCAAATCATCCTTATAAATTTCAATAATTTTTCCAATTAACCCCCTAAAGGCATAATCCATAGCTCTTTGAAAAGTAGCTCCATCATTAGACAAGCCAAAAGGAATTCTTATATATTCAAAGGTACCCCATGGAGTAGTGAAAGTAGTCTTATGTCTATCTTCTTCTTTGAACTTGATTTGATTATATTCTGAAAACCCATCAAGCATTGAAATCATTCATGATCTTGTTACCCTTTGTAGCAATGTTTCCATTTTGGGAAGAGGATAATTGTCCTTTTTGAATGCAATATTTAGGTTTTTGAAATCTATACATAGCCTGATTTTACCATTCTTCTTCCTAGCAATAACCAAGTTTTAACACCATGAAGAATGTCTAGTTTGGGCTATAATTCCTACTGCTAACATTTTCTGTAACTCTTGTTAAACCAAAGGATCTAATTTGGGGTTAATCTATTTCAACTTCTGTCTAAAGGGCTTAGTATCTTCCTTCAAAGGAAACACATGATGGATCACATCTTCCCTATAGACCTTGAGCTCATCATAAGTGAAAGCCAAAACATCCCTATATTCCTTTAATAACTTGACAATTTCTTTTCTTTCTTCTATGGGAGTGCTTTTACCTAATTTCACCATCCTAGGATCTTTATCATTTCCTATGTTGACCTCCAAGTGATCACATTGTTTTGTATCTGATTCTTCCTTATGCCTGTGGCCATCTTGTCTATCAAACAATATTTTTTATGTAATAAGGTGCCCAGGGATTGGATTAACCTTATTTTCATTTTCTGTGTAATTAGAACTCTCCTCTTTCTCATTGACATGAAACTCAAAAAAATCTTGTGTTTGAGTCAAGAATCTAGTAACATGTTTATCATCATAAATTTTTTGCCAATGATCCATATTATCTGGAACCGAGGGCCTAAAAATAACTTCCACTGAAATATTCTCTTTAATTAAATCATGGGGAAGTTGAAGAGTGAAAGTAGCTACAACTAGTTCATCTACCTTAGAATTTTGTTCTCTAGGAATTGCAATAAGATTCAAAGCATCAAGGTCTTCAATGGAGTCCCATATTGCATTCCTATACTTTTTCAATCTTTCAGACTTTGCAAGCAAACTTATTCTTAAGTTGTTGAGTGACTAAATTTGAGTCTCCCTTAATATTCAAACATTTGACACCCATGTATTTGCAAATCTATAAACCAAGTAGCAAAGCCTCATATTCGACCATATTATTAGTAGCATCAAACTCCAATCTATAAGAAAACTTAAATTTTTCACCATTTGGAAATTGAATGACTACTCCAACACCTTTTCCAGCTCTACAAAAAGCACCATCAAAATGCATATACCAAATCTTATCAATTATATCCTCATTAATTTATTCTTCTATAGGTACTATAGAGGTAGATAATATAGCATAATTACCAAGATCATCCTCTCTATACTTTAGCTCATTCCTAGGATTTCTTGGGTCTTCAACATGATACCTCCTTTCCAATTCTCTATTTATCTTAAAAGTATTTCCATCTGGAGTAGGTATGGTAGCAGAGGTTAAATCCATTTGTAAATTACCCCCCAAATCTGAAACTATCTTCCTTGAAAGCAACATTCCCCAAGCATCAGGTACATCAATTACAGTTATGTCCATTTCAATCATGATGTTTGGGAAAACAACCAAGTGTACTTGCAAATTCTTAATTAATCCATGCACTTTAATCATTTTACTGTCCATGGCACAAATGTTATGGTAAGGCCTAGATATCCTTAAATTTAATTCCTCCATTACCTTCTTAGTCATAAAATTTGAACTATCCCCTGAGGCAAGCATGCAATTATGAAGGACTTGATTGTTCATGTGTAGAGAAAGGAAAAAAGGTTGATTCTTTTCATTCCCCCTATCCCAATTTTGCAAATTTACTGGTGCATATTGGTAAGCTATTGTTGGCTATCTATCAAAAATATTTTGAGGAGGATCTTCTATGGCTTTAAGAAAATTTTCCCTTTGAGAAGGGATCTTCATGATTTCTGATGCAGGAACCAACAATTTCACATTACTTAGCCATCCTCCTAAATATATTTAAATATGAATTTGCATGCACATTTGATTCAGGAGGGGTTTTATCTACCTTGTGCTAGCAGGAAACCCCCCCTTTATCTACACCAGGGTTCAAAATGTAGGCAGATCGACTAACTGTCTAAAAGTTAATTAATTCTCTATACTACCCCAAACATACCAAACTCATATGAAAAAAGCAAGGAAAAGGAGATAGGGTAACTATACCTCTAATCCCACATCTGGTGATGACCTCCTCGTGCTTGGAAGTTCCATTGACTGCATGCCTCCTCAAAGGGAATTGACAAACATAGAAATACAATCATGCTATTCCATATATAAGTTAGGTTTAGATGTTAGAATGTCAAACATAAACCAATAAAAGTATTAAGACACCATCATTTGGGACAAAAAAATGTAATTATTTTATTAATAACACAATGATTATACCTTTACAATCAAAGGAATCTACCATTTTGCGAACCTGGTCCGGTCTCCTCTTCACCAAGATCCATGTGCAACTTGTATAAAATTTGCCTCTCAACCTTATTATCTCTTTTTGGGAAGTGAATGGGTTCAATGGAGGGAGAAGGGGCTAATGAGGGAATGCTGAGGCAATTTCTCACAAAAGGCAACAATATCTTGGGCAAGGAGGGGAAGTGAAATCGGGCAGAGTTTCACTTTTCTTATGCTTAGATATGAAATGATACCCCAACACCACCTTTTATATGACAAAAGGATGGTTATTCGGTTGGGTGATGGGCAATAGCCCATAATCTCAACGAATTCCTTGCAACTTTTTATTTTTTGCAACTTTTGCAAGTATACGTGGGATGTAATGGTGCAACATGCATATGTAGATGAGTTGTGGTGGTGCATCAAGTATATGTACAAGGGAAGTAATGGTGTAGGGCGCGTACATCTTCAAAAAATTGGTTTTTTAAGAAGAGCAACTCAACAATTCTTTGGTAAAAAGTGCAAGTAAGAGGGCCAAGGCCATGTATGCATGTGTAGAGAAATTTAGGTTTATAATAGATGCCCCCCAATGTGTGAGGTCAGAAGAGCATCTGATGGCTGAAATACATTACAAAATATTCACCAATGTACAAAATCGAGTGAGCCTGCAAAATCGGAGGTGTGCTTACTCCGGGACCCGAGGAAGTTTAGGAGGTGCCATCTACAAAATAACAATTCTCTCACGAGGTGGGCATACCCATGCTCGGGGATGAAATAAATCATGGATGCCATTCAAATACATTGCAGATCCATGCTATATAACTATATAAAGTGTATCCGTGAGAGCAGCTACATAGCGGATCTACATCTAAAAATCAAATATATACAAGTATAGTATCCATCTTCAAAGCCCGATGTGCGAGTAATGGCTAGAGATAAAGTCTTCATAGCTTGAGCAACAAATTCAAGATATTCAAAACTTGGGTAGGAGTAAAAAGAGAGTGTATGACTTCACTGCCAGAGGTATTCAATGACTCGTTGGGAAAAGGCATGAGGATCTTGGTGATCAAGCAGAAAACTTCAATGATTTTGAACAAATACTTGATTAGGCTTTCGGGATGACCGAGCATGAGGGCAAGAGACAAACTGTAGAAAGGCCGAATCAGGTTAGGTGAAACTTTCCTTGGACAAAAAACACGAAATATGATCTGACTTAGGAAGCATGACATTGACATAAGTTCCCGATGCAGGAGGCAGCATAAACTCTCCATGTGTTTGGAAGAGTAACCAAATGAGGTACACAAGCTTTATATGTAGCGATAAAAACTTCCTAAGGTCATACTAGATCCCAATGCTTGTGAACAAATGGAAGGATGTGCTTTGTCCAAAGGCTGACTCTTTGTTCGCCAAAAATAATATGTATTTCTGTCCCCTCTTTTGGTTATATTGTTTTTTTTCTTTCAAAATTTTAAGATCTTGAAAAAAGAATAAAAGATTGTTACATTACAAAGGAGGAACGATTATCAAAAGCAATCATACTAGTTCCAAGAGCAAGGAACACACTAATGCTTAGAGCAAAGGAGACATGTGCAGAAAAGGACACTGGGAAAATTCCTCCATGGGTCAAGGTGTGCAGTCGAGGCAAAAGTTCTACAAGGCTTGCATATAATGCATGCTTCAAAAGTTCAGTTGAGAGAGAAAAATATGGAGCCGACATTAGGCTAAAGACGCAGAGATGAAAATGTGTTGAAACAAGACCATGATGAAACCCCCTTCAATGTAATTTTACTTGAGCCCATAGAGGTAAGCTCGATGGTTTTCCGTTTAGATGGTGAGAAAAAGTAAAATAAGACTCAAAGTAACTTTTTTGAAAATAGTCTAGTCGGTTCGAAAAAGGGTTAAACTTTTAATACCCGAAGAAAGATGTCTATTCAAAACCATTTTAACGAGTGTGACAAGACAAGATCACTTGGAAATATTTTCAATTTAAAGAATTACGAAAATAAAAGAGATTATTTATGGACTCACAACATTTTTTCTAAGTTTAGTCCCCTTAACCCGAAAAGGTATAAAAGGATTCTTGAAGAGAACTCTCGACGAAGAATCTCTCGAGGGCATACCTTTTCTGTAATCTACAAGCTGGAAAAAGGGGTGGCTCATCTTGATAGATGTTTACGGACCAATTTAACGGTGTGAAGGAACAAGGTCACTTTCGGCGATATTTTCAATTTTTAGAGTGAAAAGATCTTAACTATGGACTTCAGGTAGAGTTTCCTTTTTAGTAAGTAATCTCCAAAAGGGACCAAAAGAAAGAAACCAAAACCAAGGAGAATGTTCCCTTTTCAAAGATTTAGTCCCTAAGGCCCGAAAAGGGTTAAACTTAAGCACGAGAATACTCTTCTAGTGAATTAGAGTTCCTAGAGCATACATGTGTCATTTGTACAATTGACCATCCGGAGCGAAAAGGGGTAAACTATATTTGGACCGGGCGTGCTAGAATTTGACTTTGGAAGTGTGATGAGAACAAGGTCGCTCGGTAATTTTCATGTTTAGAGAGTTTGAAAAGGACTTAAAAGACGACTCTAGGATTTATTTTTCTTGGATTAATCCAGGACAAATTTAGAAAAGAATAAATGCAGTCTTAATGGGATGTGGCTTTTGGATTTCAAGGTGAGCTTGAAATACAACAAAGTGTGTTCATTTGGGAGTCCCAAAGGGTGAGGGGAAAAGAATGATGGTGCATCGAGATGAATGAATCGGCTCTCATATGATAGGACTAACAAAGGACTCGAGGCTGTTCGTCATTATAGAAACATGGGCGCCAAAATGAAACAAGGATCTATCTAGAGAATCCATGTAAGCGGGATCTACCACCTAATCATGACACTTCTAGAGAAAGCAATGAAGGTTCTATGTCACCTTGATTGGGATCGTTCTATCCGAAGTGGAAAATACAATGAGATGCAGAAAGTGGAGGTGAAATTCTAACTTATATGCAAAAAGTTGGAAAAAAAATGACTTTTACCAAAGGATTTGTAAAGTGACCCATCTCCCAAAATAAGTTACCAAACCAAAAGGAAAAGTGTATCATAAAATCCAATAATAAACTTAGGAACATAATCAAATGATTTTTGAGCCAGGAAAAATGACAAAGGGGACAAAAAAGTGACATAAAAGGGCCAAAAGGTCTATAAATAGAAGATGACAACTCATTTTCACCATTGCATTTGAAAATTGACCAAAGGAGAAAAGCACTACAAAGAAGTTGATTCACGGGATCTTCGGAGGACTAACGAACTTACGCTTGGACCAAGTAATTACAAATCATCCCCCCCTTGCATTTCAATTCTTAAATTATGCATTTTTTTTTTTTTGAGAACGCGGCTCTCCTAAAGAACATACACAACGTAATGCATTAGGTTGTCCTAGGAAAACACACTGTATGTACTTAGGAATAAAACACTATGCAGTGTACATACATGAATGTGACAAAACAGCATGTACACCCTCAAAATACTCAAAAAAGAATCTAAAATGCAAGAGCT
The DNA here is from genome assembly GCA_010110895.2 of Picea sitchensis. NCBI lineage: Eukaryota > Viridiplantae > Streptophyta > Pinopsida > Pinales > Pinaceae > Picea > Picea sitchensis. Next base: position 20,689 of record SNQJ01S0148797.1, read on the forward strand.
AACTCCTTTTTTATCTGCCATGGAACATGATGTATGTCCATTGGAGAGAGGAACAAGGACATTGATATCTTGGTTGATGAGGACCCTGCTGCCATTGATGCATTGAAACAATGTGGGTTGTGGAAGTTCTTCTGGTGTCCATTTATGAGGACACAAACTAGGTTTTTGAATGCTTTGATATATTACTGGCATATGGATGCATAGGCATTCATGATAGAGGGACAATCGTTGACTCCAAAAACTATGGACATTTACATCTTAGTACAGCCTCGAGGAGAGGAACAGTCAATCTGAAAAATTTCCCCAGGCCTTTGTGAGGACTGTCTGGATGTCTTGAAGGCGTGCCGAGAAGGTAGGTTCTCAAAGTGCTAATTCCTGAATCAGCATGCAAATTGATGGTACTTATTTGGCGGATTACTGGATCTGCAACCTTTCACTAGTATTCCCGAGCACACATGCATTGTGACATTCGGTGCGGGAGGCACATATATTCTACTGGATTACGACCATGCTCACATGCATGAAGAGGCGGTTGATAGAGTGTCCCGAGAATGCAACAACAAGAACCCGGGTTTTGGCACTTTTTTTCTTTCTTCTTCTTCGAGAGTTCCCAATATGAGTCCTAGAGAGCTGTACTAGAGATGGCCTCCTTCAGTGAGTATCTTGAGGATGGAAAACATTGTTTCCACGGCGGGGAGGGAGGGACCATAGAGACTGGCGACAAATTCTTTGGTAATTGGAGCACGACGATTCCAGCAATAGAGGAATACCCCTATGATGGAATCAACTTTTCAAGGGATCCAGACATGCCCATGCCTCATGGAGAGGGCGAGGAGATAAGGAACATATTTTTTTAATGTTATTTAATTTTAATTGTTTTTTATATATATCATTTTTATATATGTATGCAATTACTAACTTTTATGTATCTGTATGTACATATGTGGGACCAGTCCTCCCGATGGACTTCATGAGGACTTGGCGACATCCTCGACTAGAGGTGGGACCAACAATCGCGGGGGGACCTCTAGCTGGAGAGGCTTAGAGAGTTTTGAGGTGGGTGGAGTGAAACCTCATTGCACTCACTCGCACCATACCCATTGCTAAGATAGAGTATCTCCCACCTTCTATGTAGCCTCATGTAATTAGAGGTGCCTTACGGACAGGTCCGGCTTTTCAGCATTTTAGCTAATGCCATTTTCACTATGGCGGGGCCAATAGGCCCGATCTTAAGATGAAGCTAGAATTTTATGTGCTAAGGGAACCTTTGTGTATATGTTTTGAGGGCATAATCCCCTTGATGTATATCGAACCTTATTTTTTGAGGCATTCACACCCACCTATGTACTCAAGACATTTTTGACTTATATATATATTTACATCTTTATTAGGTCTTATGGATCACATTTTTTTACAAATGTATGTACATATGTGTGCACTTATTTTTTTATGTGTGTGCAACATACCCGATCTAATACTTGATTAGTTAGGGTATGCATCATATGATTAAATCTCTTAGGAACATGGATATATGTAATGTAATCAAAGTAACGTTCTAGGAGGCGTACCCTAAGGAAGCGTCGGTGAAAAGTAGGATCATAAACATGGTAAACTCTGTTTAACTGGGACACAACCAAGCCCGAGCATCTAAGTAGCAGACCCGGAGGTGACAAATTCCATGTGACAAAGCATCACGCGAAGCAACTCTATCATTGCATTGTACTCATCGACATTGTTTGTGAGGTGTCTGAGACAAATACCTCTAGAGATAACAGCGGCCTCGAGGTGTGAAAATCACCAAGATACAAAGAAAGCCTAAATTGTGTGCGGCTGGCGCCTACGCAAACCTAAATGAACACCTCGATTCACTTGACATGCCTTCTGATGAAAAATAAGACATAAATAACTACGTCCATAAAACAAAAAGAAAAAAATTGTATAAGAATTATACATATGTACAAGAAGTCCCCTTGAGACAACAACCCTAAAATTAATACTTCTTGGGGTAGAGACCATTTCTAAGCTCCACCAAGGAATTCCCCTCAAATTCAACCAAAAGGTAAGCGCCCTTCTCTAAGACCACTTTCACAACGAACGGTCTGAACCACATGGGTATGAACTTTCCTTCCCGAAGTCTTTGTATTGATCATAGGCGGGACAGATCACCTTCAAAGAAAATTGAGAGACGAGCAGACGATCTTACTACACTTGACTAGATTGCTTATAGGCCTCATTGTGCAAAGATGCATCGGTCTTTGCCCATTGAGTTGCTTGAGATATAATAGGAGTTCCTCAAGCGGTGGAGTGTCAAGCAGCATTTACTTTACCAACTTTAAAGCGGGATCTAACAATCAATGACAGGAATTTCTTCCCAGCCCATGTGGGATAGAAAAGATGATAAATTGGTGTGATTATTCTGAGGGCGTTCGATGGGCCAGTAATGCCGAGTACAACATCATATGCCAATTTGAATTGGTAGAATTGATCGTCCGGTGAAGAATAGTCTTGAGAGACTTATTCATAGCTTCAACTTGACCCATTCACTTGTGGGTAGTAGAGATTGATGAATGTTCTTGCCTCAACCCCAAGATTTGATGTTAACTTAGTCATCATTTTGTTTTGGAAGTGACTTCCATGTTTAGTGACAATATCCTTCGGGATTCCGAACCTTGATACTATCCGGTTAAAAATGAAAAGAGTCGTTGTTTCTCCATCATTTGTTAGAAACATTGGCATAGTCTCAACCCACTTTGTGAAGTAGTCTACCCTCACGATGATGTAATGATGCTCCCTGGCTGAAGTCGAGTGACATGTAGTAAAGTAAATCCCCAACTTAGTGAAAGGACCAATAGTAATGGCAGGAAACATGGGAGAAAGATGTACATGCATTTCGAAGATCGACATGGGTGGAAATTATTGGCCTCAGCATAATCCTTGATTAACAGGGCCAAAATTAAGCGGCACATAGAGATATTATTTTGGGTTGTTTCTGTGATTAAATATTACCACATGCTCAATGTGGAATTCATTTAAAAATGAGCTCTGCTTTCACCGTGTATAACGCACTAGCGAAGAATGCAATCTACACCTTACAAGTGTCATCGAGTATGAGATATTTTTGTGCATGATGGGGAATTTGTCGGCCTTCGTCATTAGAAGTAGAAACAAGACACTTCAAATTCTAGGGTATATTAGTATATCTCCGTACCAGAAGTGCGAATATGCGATTAGAAAGAGATCTCCTTTGATAGGCGATTCTTCGAGCGTGACATCACTATATTCGACCTGAAGTTTCGAAATAAGTTCCACAAAGACAAATGGATTTTTGGATGTAACATCCATCTGGCTTGGCTGAACTTATTGATACGAGGACACTTGCTGTAAGTGATCAGTTATGATATTAAAACATTTTGAATTTGATTATGATGTGTTATGGTAGATGACATGATGTTTTGCTTCATTGACATAGGCCAGTGCTATTATTTCGGTTTTCTTGAGTGTGAAGGGTTTTGGACCTTGAGGGATCTGAGAGGCATCGATGGAACCTGGACTGGATCGAATGGGAAGTGTCTGTAGGGTTTGATTGATTCTTGTGATATTAGTACATTTGATTAGATGATATGATGGACATGTTAGACATGATTTGTTGATGATTGAGGCTGATGATAGCTTGCCCGACCCGGACTACATATGGAGTAAAGGGGCCACGGGACTACGAGAGAGGTTGAGGGAGAGGTGTGGAAAACAACCCTACCACGAAAAACCTACTAACACTCATCGTGGCTTGAACTGTAGGTTAACAATTACCCTAGTTCGAGAAGGGATACGATGTCATGAGGGTAGATTGCGGCAGTCGCTCACGATGATTCTAAAGGGGCACACAATAAGGTGGGGGCCTTATTCCTTAGAATCCTTAGTCTCCCTGAAGTTCACCTAATGGTGTTGACTCAGGAAGGTTATTGATGTCTGTCAGTCCAGAGTGGCACCCTTGGAGCACGTGGTACATCCCTGAAAGGCATGTGGGTGCAAAAGAAACAAAGAAGTGAGTGGCACCCTTGGAGCCGCTAGTGTCTAAGGGCACATCATGCAAAGAAACAAAATAGGTGAGTGGCACCCTTAGACCACATAGTGCATCCTGAAGGAGACACTTGTCAGCAAAGAAACAAAGAAGAGGCGAGTGGCACCCTTGGAGCACATGAATGCGTCTGAAGGGCGTCGCGTTGATGATGATAAAGGAATGAACCACAGACTGGCCCTAAGACAATCCAACACTTTAAGAAATTTTAAAAGAACTCCCCTAATTAAATGTTTTTAATTCAGAATCTAAGTCCTAAGTCAAAAACTTTGGCTAAGGGTAAGATTTTGTCTACCCTTGAGAAAATATCTATATAAAATTATAATAATAAAATTTAAAATAAAACCCCTTACATAATAATTTGGTCTTCATAAATTTTGGGGTGAAATGAAGTAAGAGGAATTAAATAAAATGGGTGGATAAAAAATATAAAGAGAAATTAATTATTTTTAACTTTTGATAGTTTAAAGATGTTGAATTAATAATAAAGGGAAAGGGTAAATTGCAGGCGCCGTTTTTAGCTCCTAATAAAAGGGGAAAGGAAATTATAAAAATTTGAAACTAGGGGATGGAGGTAACATAAAAAGGGAAGAGGGGAACTTATGGTAAAAGCAAGAGGAGTCAACTTAGTAAAGAATCTGCAACTAAGAACCTTCTAAATTGAACTAAATTAACAACTTCATTTTAGGGAGGAAGTCTTTAAAACACATGGGGAATCTAGGGACACCTAGGAGTAAATTTAGGGTAACTCTGGGTGGGTGGGGAAATGAGACAATTTAATAGAATTAAAGAAAATAATTATTGGAGGGAATGTGGGGGATGAATGACATATGCAGAAGGAGAAATTTTAGAAGATTTTTATTTAAAGAATGACACTTGTACGAAGGAGAAATTTTAGAAGATTTTTATTTAAAACTTAAATTAAATGAGATTTAGGGAAGATTGGAAGTTCTAAAACTCTATAAAAGAGAGGAAGGAGGAGGAAGAAGGGGATCGACTATTAGTGTAACATCACACTGCTGGATTAGTGACTTGACTGATTTACTTGTGGGAGTTGGGATTTCCCAGCTCGGAGAGGAGTGGTAGCTTGACCTTGCGAGGCGAGCTCGGAGCTAGATGTACCATATGGATAGTGTGTGGCCCCTTTGCGGCTTGGGGGGCTAAGGGGGAAGCAGAGTACCCCTAGTGTTGGTTGGGAGGTATCGGTGAGGTCTCGACGGTCGGCGAGCGGGAGAGGCATAGAGCGCGCGGACGTCATTCGAAGCGGGCAATCAGGCAATGGTACACTCTTTGATTTTTAGAGTAGAATGCATTAGGATTTATGATTTAGATCTGCATGTGTATTGGGTTATCTGGATGGAAGAACATTTACCTTCAATCGGTGTTGGATCTCATTGGATTGAATGGTTTTTCTTTATTTACTTACTCTGACGAATTCTTATGTATTTGTCATTGCTGTAAAAATTTTTACTGTGTAAATTTTGAGTAAACTCTAGCCTTGTATTTATCATTTCGTCTCGCTCCCCAATTTTAAATCTGCCCCTTGTTTTTTTTTATATATACATCTAGCTTGTGTTTAGCACCTAAACCTCTGTGAATCTCATTCTTCAAATCTGTAATATTTAATAGGCAAAACTCTTGTGTGTTGATTCACGAAATGGTGGATGCCATGCCCTTCCCGTACTCTGCAACCTTTTTTATTTTCGTTGGCTAATGTACCGGGCGAGTTACCTTTGGTTACTTCACTCTCAGACCAAGTAGACTTCCTCGAATATGGTTTTTCCCCCTTGCTGTTACGATTTTATGGTTATAATCCAAAGCCTTTCTTTTATCAAAATTTATCAAATTTTTTTTTTTTAGTGATAATCGTCTTCATTTCTAGCAACACCTTAGCGAATTGTTTGATGGACTGTGATTTAGCAACAATAGTTTTCTCTCTTGGCAATCAAACTTTACCAAATCGTTGATAAATTTTTCTCAGTGCTAATCGTTTTCCCTTTTTTCATTAAACATTAGCGATTTGCGGATGGACAGTGACTCTACATGACCGTTTTCCTTTTAGTAAACTAAAACAATCATTGTTTAAATTGTTTTTTCTGTAAACTAGACAACGCTGGTCCCGTTAAACTCAACGAAACTGTAGCTGATTGGTAGCGGTCGATTTGCAGTGATGTTAGCGATAACATGCCGTATTTTAGCAGCAACGATGGTGTATCCTTGATGAACTATCCTTGCCTTATGATCTCTGGATGCGATAATGCGCTGGAGGTGTTAAAGTTGAAAAATCTTGTGGCAAACACAGTGAATTGCTGTTATTATTTCCAGCCATGACAAATCTTGCCCTCAAATGATTAAGTCCGATTCTGGATAAGTTAATTTCCTTTTCTTTTGAAACAATGTTTTTATGATACCATTGTGATTTTACCAGGGTATCCATTTTTATTGCTTACCCCTGTGACCCTTACGCGTCTGCGTGACTCTTCGCGGTTGTACATTCTTGGATGTATTTATCTGCATTTAAATTTGGATGTGTTGTTTTACAGTCTTTGACACTCACTGTTAGTTAATGCATTGTTGTATATATCTGGGGGTGTTTTAGTGGCGAATTCGTTCTGCATCAGATATCTATATATTACCTCTGTCATTTTTAGATAAAAATTCGAGTTTGTACTGTAATGGTGAATCGTTCTGTAAAAGATATTTAGATAAAACCACTGTTATTTACTTAGAAATAAAAATATATAAATTTGAATTCATTCTGTAATGGGCGTAATGGCCTTTTTCTTTTTGCAAGATTAATTCTGAGATTTCGTGGCTGAAATTTCATTCTGCACTTTTCGTTCTGGTACTCAATGCTTTACTTGACACTTGTGCACACGATGCCTAATACGACTTGGTGGTACTTTTGGATATGACTTGAATTGAGGCTCGATGACAATGCTCGACCCACCTTCTGCCAGCGTTAACAGGCTGTGTGGTGGCCCTATGCCTCCTATGCAGGTCCCTTCTCTAGTGGATGCGTGTGGTGATTTAAATGGTCACCTTTGCCTTGAAATCTGAGCACTGGAGCCATTATGACTCTCCTTTCTCCACTCTTGCTGCTACTAGCCTCTTAACCCTTGTTGCGCAGGACGGTGACTGCCACTGCCATCTAGGTAATCACTGTATAAACACAATCCTACAGCCACCTAAACTTCTGAGCTAACCCTTCCACCCTTGCTTGCTTGAGAGCGTACCCTCTCTTGAGAGCGTGCCCAATACTGACTGCGCCTTCTAAACTAGAAAATACATAAATTTACTTTTTATTTCAGTAAACCTGGTTGCCATAGATGACAGTAAATTTTCCCTTTAACTTTGACAGCCCAGCCTTACTAACTATTGGTAGTAAATTTCCACATCTGTTGATTAATGCTTTGTCAAGGTTAAAGGCTGGTAAGTTGCGAGTTGGATTAATTTGGAAAATTGCCGAATTGATTCTCGGATTCCGTCAATTCCCAATTTAGAAATTGCCACATTGATTCTGGTCTCTGACAGCTGCCATTGATGGCTTCCTCTTTGAGGCATGATTTCTGGCATGCGCGCATCAGTTGCCCTTTCGGTCTAGTATGCACTCACCGCCGCAGGTTTTTGTTAATGATGACCTAAATTGTGTTAGCAAGGTGTAAATGTATTGATCCAGTAATATTGTTACTATAATACGTAAGGGTAAAGTCTTTGAATATTTGTTCATGAAATATGTCATTGTAATTTATCGTTTTAAAACATGTAAATGTAATGTTCTTGCAACATGAATAAAATGCAATGTTAGTATTTGATACATATGAAATGTAAGATCATCGTTATTTTATTTGCAATGTTATTGTAATGTAAGGTCATTGTAATTTTATTGTTATTACAACATATAAAATG
>SNQJ01S0148798.1:3111-18215 GCA_010110895.2 Picea sitchensis
ATATATAGAATAAATGAGTAAATAATGAGCCATAGTGGTGGTCTAGAGTGATATGTACACACACCAGCAGTTACAGGAGTGAACTGCCACTTAGTGTAGTTTCTTAGGCAGTTACGGGAGTGAACTGCCACCTAGCTGAGTTAACTAGTCAACTAGTCTTCAGTTAACTGACTGAACACAGAGTAGTGAGTTGGTGATGATCCCAATGTTTCATGGTGACAAAACCAATTCAACATATAAACTCAACTCAAGTAATCAAACTGAAGTGTCAACTGAAAGACAATATTCTCTAGGTGGAATATTCTCCCCTAAAATATAGGAGACTGGATAATGACTAATTACGACTAATAAACAAGGAATAACCTTAGGAAAAATAAATCCTATGTGTGTGTGAAGGCTAAGTCTTGCATTATAGAGCTCGTTCTCTTGTAGAGTTGTACTCTATTCAATTGTTGCTGATAACCCAAGGATTGTAGTCTATAATAAAAAGAAAAATTGTGCATACATCTTGTGTTCCTTATGGTGATGATTTGTTGATGATATATTGTTGATATATGTTGCTGATATATGTTCAAATTTAACTGATTATAAATGAAAACAATAAGTAATGAGTAAATGGTGATTGCTAACTAATGAGTTTTTTGAAGGGGAAGTTTTGGGGAAAATATCCCCACACTCATTCACGCACCCCCCCCCCCCTCTAAGTGTGGTTGGTGTGTCCAACAAAAGGGTAAGAAAAAGGAAAAATAACATAGAAACAATAGTGACATCTCAGAATATGGTGAAGAAATGGCCAACTTTGTCAGAAGATTGAACAAGGGAACCAACGACATATATAAAGGTAAGCTTCCTTTGACTTGTTTTAATTGTGATGGTATTGGTCATTTTTCTAACAAATGTGCTCATAATAAAAATAAGAGGAATGATGAAGATTACTCAAATAACAAACAAACATATAAAGGAAAAATAACCACAAAGAAATTTTTCAAGAAAATCTTATGCACCAAAGAATACATCTCATCATCAGATGAAGATGAAGTCAATGACACTGAGATAGAAAGAGTTCTATTAATTGTAGTAGAAGACTATGAAAAATAATACACTAAATACGAATATGAAGAGGACGAAGAAGAATATGAAGAGGTAGAAGTTAACTATCGACAAGAATTGTTGTGTTCCATAGAAGTTATAAGAAGAGAAAATAATAAAAACAAGAAGCTACAAGCAGAACTAGACAAGAAAGAAGACATTGAGGAACTAGAACAAATGATCACAAATATGGGTCAAGTTGACCTAGGGTTTTAGACACCTAGGGTTTTTGTATCTAGGGTTCGGACACCTAGGTTTCAGCCTAAGGCTGTCGGTGAACTATTGTAATGTATAAATAGAGGTCTAAAGGGCCTAGGTTAGGTTGGTACTTTGGGTTGGTAAGATAATGTTGTTATTGTTGTTGTTGGTATCGAGTGGTTGAGAGAGGAGTATTGTGTGAGAGAGAAGTGATGAGTACAAGAGCCTTCTGAATTGTAATATCTTCAGCTGGGTGCGAAGATCAACCTTGCAACTGGGTGCATAGGGAGGGGAGAGAAAGAGAGGAGTAGAGAAGATATGCTAGCTAAGAGTGGAGATACGAATTGTATTCTTTACTCAAATATAATATAGCACAGTTCTATGGATGGAGCCCTAGAGAGAGGGTGAACCATGTATATTTTGTGTTATGTGTGATTGATCTTATGTCTCTATCATTGATATACTATTATTTCATTACTGCTTTAGATCTGATAAGTATATGTGCATAATAGATCTAAGTTGATAAGTGATATATGAATGCTATGTTGTTCTTGTGTTAGATCCACTTGATATTCCCCTTGGTTGTAGACATCTCTGTCTTGAAACCCTCTCATAACTTATTTGGGTGATACTGCATCTTCTTCATAGGTGTTTCCAAAAGGGACAATAGTTAGGGCTTGTTGGTGCGCTCTTGGAGATGAATCCTGGGTCTGCCCCTGTGCCAACAGATGGTTCTGTTGTCGGGACTGAAATCTTCTTGAGGGAATGTCAAGGTGGTTTCCATCGAAGACAGAGATTCAAAAGTGGATAGAATATCAAGAGAAGGACTTCATTGAATCCCATAACAAGAAACCTAATCTTATTTCAGAGGACTGGTATGAGAAATATATCTTTACCGATATACACAAGATCTTATTTGGAGGAATCCACCAAGAGATAAATGAGTGGATAGCTAGATTACTAGATACCCAGTTCAAGATCCGATATAGACTTCCTGTGGTTTGGATGTCGGAGTTGATCAAGAAGGTCAAGAGAGTTGATAACACCATATCATGAGAAATATACCATTGGTTTGATAATACCATTGGAGGCTACATCACAAAGTTTGTTGTTGATAGAGTAGAATCGTATAACCAAGCTGAGAGATATTTTTTCAAGGGACCTCGAGGGAAATTTTTTCATTTTATGAAGCTGAGACTCAAGATGTTATTGCATGAGAATAACATCTTGAAGATACAATAGATTGGTCGGATCAAGAAAGGCTAATGTTCAAAAATTCAGACACCGACAACGACACAAAAGCTGGACATACACGCAGTGGGAGAGTGTTCCGAGAATTCCACCTTGCAAACCTGTTTAAGAAGAACTACGAGGAGGAGGGTTTCCACAGTGGAGAAGAGGTAGATATGACAGACGAAGAACATTCAGAACCCACTAGGGTGGAGGAAGGAAAATATGCAGAGATTCGTCGAGGAGAATCTAAAACCTCAGAAACTGTGCAGACCATCGAGGTAAGTAATGTTATCCTTCCTGTTGATTCAGTATTAAGAAACTAGAGTAATCCTGGTCACCAGAGCGTCTAGAGAACTATCAATAGTAATCCACCAAATATTCAATCAGGAACCCTAGGAAGATCTATGGTAGATGAGATGAGACTCCCTATCTTTAGGGGAGATGGATCTAAAGATCCTGATAAAAAAATGGTTCCTATGTGAAGCTATATGGAACATTAAGAATGCCATATATGAAGCTATCAAAATAAATCAGTTTGGTACAAATCTCAGAGATCACGCACTGAGTTGGTACATGAAACTTGTCCAAGGAATTGCATAGTCTAAGCCATTGAATCAGATCAAGAACGCACTAATTGAAGAATTCAAGAAACCTAAGTCAGAATCCCAATGTATCATAGATTTGAAAGAGATCAAGAAGAAGGTGGTTGAACCTATTTGAGATTTCAATCAGAGATTCAAGACCTTAACAGGACGATTGACTTTTCAGATCCTAGATGAATAGAACAAAGAATGGTTCATTGCTGCCCTCTTACCACACATCAGATTTCCTCTGATGAAATAGAAGATTTCTTCGCAGGTTGAGGCATTGGATATCGCCATGAAGCTAGAATCAGCCCCTATGGGAGAATCCAGCTCAGGTTTGAGCCAGATCTTGAGCCAACTAACTAGTTTTTCTCTGTAGGTCGAAGATATGAAGAAAGACAAGGGAAAAGATAAAAGAGAAGACATATGGTGTGTCAGATGCAGATCAAAAGGCCATGACAAGGAACACTTCCCTCTATTCAATGAATACTTTTCTTCTGGAGCCCTGAGCCCCTTGAAGCAAGTCACCTTACCTTGGTGTGAGGTATGAAGAAACATAAATCGTACTGTTGAGTGCTATTATATGCAAAAGTATGTTCAGACACCTACAAAATTGTACTGTACATTCTGTAAATCTATAGGAAATGATGATAGGTATTGTAGGGATTATGATCTCATGCATGAAAGGTCGAGAGACATATATAAGATTCAAGGTGAAGTAAAGAAAGAAGGAAACACTACACAGTATAACTCTCCTTGGAGAGGAAAATTCAACCCTCGCGGTGGATTTAGAGGAAGAGGAGGAGGAGGAGGAATGAGTCGAGGCTAAGGACAGATCATATTTTATAACTATGCACAACTAGGACACCTTACAAGGGATTGTCAGAACCCTTGTACCACTTGCAGCTACTACATCTCGTTTGACCATGTTATAGAATATTTTCCTGTACTGCTAGTTAAGCTTCAAGAAATACGAACCCGCAAGTGAAACTAATCTATGATGAACCTTGCGGAGAAGACCCTAGAGTCGTTGTTATAAGAAGAGGAGGTGCTATTATAGGAGAAGACGAACTGAACCACGGGAAGACTAAAAAAGATTCAGGAATCAGGAAAGTTGTAGAGAAGACCCAAACTTTTGATGCAAAGAAAGAAAGACAAATATTTGAGGAAGCAAGAGCAGAGTTCAGAGGAGACCAAGGTTCTTCATTGAAGACAAAAACAAAAGTAAGAGAGTATGGAATGCCTCATGCATTTTATTAGTCTGATTGTCCAAGAGAAGGAAAAGAGGTAAGCAAGCTCATGGAATTTTTACATACTTGTATTAAGTTGATTCAAGATGAAATCACTGTACAAGAATTACAAAATTTAATCAGACAATATGAGTAAGGAAAGATAGACCCCTTACTGAATAGGGAAGTACACCAAATTGGTAAGAAGAGAAGGAAAAAAAAGGAATTACATTTGAATGCTCAAATAGGAGAGTATGAGATAGAATATGTGGTTCTCGACTTAGGGTTGGAGGTCAATGTCATGACGAAGAAAACCTGGGAACTGATGGGAAAAACGAATTTGATCTATTCCCCTATCAGACTTAGGATGGATAACCAACAAGATGTCATCCCATTTGAATGATTGGAGCATGTCCCTATGGACATTGATGGAGTAAGAACATTTGTATATTTTGAGGTAATTTAAATAGTTGATGATATCTGTCCATACCCCAGGCTATTGGGAATTGATTGGGCCTTCAATAACTCTATTGTTGTTGACTTAAATAAAAGACGTATGAATTTTTAAGGAGATGGACTTAGGGTCATCGTACCTTTAGATCCAGATGAAGGTTAATGGTACACAGAGCCTATCAAAGAAGAAGACCACACATATGCACTAGAAAACATATATAAACTAATATCCAAACAATAGGATTACATTAATCCTACAGCCGATGGGAATCTAAGCTGGAGAAGTGATAACGCGTGCTCATCAGACTCATAAGAAGCACTGGAGAACTGGTAGAACCATATGTATGAAGTCTGTACAAGGATATGTGATAGATTAACCAGAGAAGTTCGCTGGATCGACACAATAGTAAGTAACTTACCTACATTTGATGGTCTGAATCTATTAGAAGCCTTCCTATGAGGATTTGAAGAAAGTGTACCAAAACAACAAAGGTTGTTGGCAATGGATGAGGCCTTGAAAGTCACACCAGCAAGATGGTGGGGGATGCACAAAAGTAATATCACAGACTGGACACAATGTCGTACTTTGATGACAACGAGGTTCTCAGCACAACTCGAAAGATGCGAACTAAGATACACAAGTTGAAGATGCCCAAAGGACCATGTCCGAAGCTGCGAAGAGGCATGGAGTGACATTCTGCAAGAATAGTGGGTACACAAATTCATCAACACGCTGGACACGACACCTATCAACTGGTACCTTCAAGCAGAGCTGCACCTCATTACTAGAGATTGGCAAGGTATGACTTAGAATTTTGTAACCACCTTCTTATTTGAAAGTCAATATCCATCAGTATATCAAGCATTACATATTGTGAGAAAAAAAGTATTTGAGGAGGTATCTAGCCTTCCATTAGAAGAGGAAGAGGATGAATGGACTGTGCCTCTCCAAAAACTGCAAGGATGTTACAACATCAATGTCGATGAAGACGATGATTCGAGGAAGGTGAACATCGCAGAAACAAAAGGCCAGAGAGATGTGGAAGGACCAGGAGTTGAGTTGCCATTCATTGGACAACTAATCAAGATTAAGAAAGTAAATATTGAAACAGAGAAGACACCAAAGTTTGCAAATGGTGGGGATTATTGGGATGTTTCTACCATTGATAAGATTACTAAGTTGTTGCGCGAGTATCAGGAATTATTTCTGACCAATTTCACTAATATGAAGGGAATTAAAGGGCCTATGGGTGAGATGAGGATCCCTTTGAAACCATATGCAAGACTAGTCAAACAACGAACCTACAGGCAGAACCCCAAATACAAAGAGAAAGTGAAGATTGAGCTTGACAGAATGCTGGAAGCAGGGATTATAGAACCTGTCAAAGAATCAGAGTGGATCAGCCCTATGGTGGTGCAAAACAAGAAGACAGGCGAGATCAGGATCTACATAGATCTTAGGAAGCTGAACGATGCATGTTTTCATGACCCCTTCCCTACACCATTCACTGATTAAGTGTTAGATAACGTGGGAGGCCAAGAGGTCTATTATTTTACAGATGGATTTTCAGGATACCATTAGATCCAAATTGTCAAGGAAGATCACCATAAGACCACATTTGCAACAGAATGGGGATCCTACCAATATACAATGATGCCATTCAGATTGAAGAATTCCCTAACCATCTTTTCCAGGGTGGTGGTCGAAGCGTTCAAAGAATTTTTTCATAAATTTATAGAAGCATATTTTTATGACTACACTGTGTTTAGTTTGTTGAAAAATCACATTGAATGTCTAAGGCTAATGTTGGATAAATGCAGGCAGTGTCAAATTTCTTTGAACCTAAATAAATGTATCTTATTTTCACCATTTGGTGTACTGTTAGGTCATATTGTATGCAAGCAAGGATTGTTGGTAGATCCATCCAAGATCGCCATTATAGTTGATCTACCCCCTCCTATGTCAGTCAAACAGCTGCGCACTACATTGGGACATACTAGATATTACAATAAGTTCATTAAAGGATATGCTTAGATTACTGCGCCCATGGAGAAACTGCTGAAGAAGGATTGTCAGTTTAGTTGGATAGAAGAATGTCAACAGAGTTTCAACACACTGAAATAGAAGATGGTTACTACACCTATTCTGGTTTTCACAGATTGGAGCAAACAGTTTCATGTGAATGTCGATGCATCATCCATTGCATTGAGATATGTTTTAGAAAAACCAAGAACAAGAGACATTGACCACCCGTTAGCCTTTTCTAGTAGGAAGCTATCTACAACTGAGATTAATTATACCACTACTGAAAGAGAGGGATTATCCATGGTGTATGCACTGCAAAAATTTCACCACTATTTGTTGGGAGGACACTTTAAAATGTTTACTGATCACTCCGCGTTGAAGTATCTAGTCAACAAGCCAGTGTTGGGGGGGAGAATATGCATATGGCTACTACTATTTCAAGAATATGATTTTGATATCATAGTAAATCCAGGGAGAATGAACAAGGGTCCTGACCACTTATCAAGGTTGGGACATGGAGAAGAGCCCACTAATTTGGAAGATACACTACCGGATGCGCAACTACTAGCCATTAGAAAGATCAATGACCACTTCACAGAGATAGTCCAGTTCCTATCAACAGGAATGGAACCTAGTGAGTACACAATTCCTCAGAAGAAACAACTAGTGGTGCACACTGTAGATTTCTCACTTATAGCTGGACATGTATACAATATGAGACCGGATGAGATATTTTGAAGGTGTGTTATGGAGGCAGAATGACTGTTGATCCTCGTAGAGGATTATGAGGGCATCACATGAGGACATTATGCAGGGAAAGAAACTACGCAGAAGGTTCTTAGAGATGGCCTTTGGTGAACTACTTTACACAGAGATGCTACGGAATATTCTAGAGCATGCGATGTATGCTAGAGGGTTTGGAAACCATCCAGAAGAGATGAAATGCCATTGGAACCACAAATGACCCTACAAGCATTCAAGAAATGGGCCATTGACTTTGTTGGACCTATAAACCCACTAGAAAAGCGCACATGAGCAAGGTACATAATTACAACAACAAAATACTTGACTAGATGGGCCGAAGCAAGAGCAGTCAAAGACTGTAGTGCAACTACAACTGCGCACTTCATATTTGATGACATCATAACTAGGTTTGGATGCCCAAAGAACCTTATGAGTGATCAAGGAACACATTTCATCAATAAGATAGTTGAAGCCTTGACTGAAGAATTTGCAGTTCACCATCAGAAGAGCACGCCATACCATCCACAAGCAAACAGGATAGTTGAAGCATTCAACAAGATCTTGGAGACAACACTCACAAAAAATTGCAATGTGAACATGGATGATTGGGACTTAAGAGTACCAACAGTACTTTGGGCATATAGAACAACTTGCAAGAAGCTAACAATGCAGACACCTTTTAAGTTGGTATATGGTCTTGAAGTTGTTGTTACAATGGAATATTTGGTACCAAGCCTAAGAAATTTTGCCTTTACAGAGATGGATGACACTTGAGCTATTCAAGAGAGGCTTGCACAACTAGTTGAATTGGAAGAAGATAGATTCATTGCAGGATTCCATCAGCAGATTCAAAAGGAAAGAGAGAAGGCCTATCATGATAGGCACATCAAGAAGAAGGCATTCAAACAAGAAGACCTAGTGTTGGTCTATGACAACAAGTTCATAAAACATCCTAGGAAGTTCAGAATGCATTGGCTAGGGCCACACGAGATTGTTTATGTTACAGAAGGAGGATCTGCGCAACTGAAAAAGTTGAATGGAGAATTGAAGGAAGGATTAGCGAATGTGAGTTGATTGAAGTTGTACTATGACAACTAGCTGCCTCATAGCTCTCAGTGAAGGCATGAAAACAAGGGTCTAGGTACTAGTTGCAGTTGAAACTGGGTACCAGACACAAAAAAGAGAGTCTGCACAAGGAAGGAAAAGGAGGCATCAAGCAGGAAGCAGAGGCTGCACTGCGCAGTCTGGAGTCGAAGTAAAACATGAAGCTTAGATATGAAGTGCCTCAGGATGAGTCACATGTGAGTGTTAGGGGTGGAAGGAAGTGAAGATCAAGGAAGAAAAGGGAGAAAGCAAACTTCACGGAATACACAGTGACTGATATTGGTTTGAAGTAAGCAAAAGAGAAGAAATGATGGAGCGAAGCCTGAGAAAGAAAGTCATTGGACGAGGAGATTGAGGATGACATATAAGCAAGGAAGAAGGATCGTGGACAACTCATCTGGAGGAAAATTCCACCGTTAGATACTTTGGAGCACTGTGTGAGAAGGAAGGAAAGATAGGTTGGTGAAGCCCTAAAAATATGGGTCAAGTTGACCTAGGGTTTTATACACCTAGGGTTTTGGTATCTAGGGTTTGGACACCTAGGTTTTGGCCTAAGGCTGTCAGTGAGCTATTGTAATGTATAAATAGAGGTCTAAAGGGCCTAGGTTGGGTTGTTACTTTGGGTTGGTACTTTTGGGTTGGTAAGATAATGTTGTTATTGTTGTTGTTGGTATCGAGTGGTTGAGAGAGGAGTAATGTGTGAGAGAGAAGTGATGAGTGAAAGAGCCTTCTGGATTGTAAGATCTTCATCTAGGTGCACAGGGAGGGGAGAGAAATAGAGGAAAAGAGAAGATATGCTAGCTAAGAGCACAAATAAGAACTGTATGCTTTACTCAAATATAATATAGCACAATTTTGTGGACATAGCCCTAGAGAGAGGGTGAACCACGTATATTTTGTGTTGTGTGTGATTGATCTTCTATCTCTATCATTGATATATTGTGATTGAATTACTGCTTTAGATATGATAAGTAGATGTGTAGAATAGATTTAAGTTGATAACTGATATATGAATGCTATGTTGTTCTTGTGTTAGATCCACTTGATATTCCCCTTGGTTGTAGACATATCTGTCCTGCAACCCCCTCATAAATGCTTCGGGTGAGACTGCATCTTCTTCGTAGGTGTTGTTGAAAGGGATAATAGTTAGGGCTTGTTGGTGTGCTCTTGGTGCTGAACCCTGGGTCTTCCCCTGTGCCAACAAGAAGAAAATGAATCAATGGAACAACTTTACAAAGAAGAAGTAGAAGATGAAGAAGAATTAGAAGGGGAATATGAAGAGGATTAGACATAAGTAGAAGAGAAAGTTCAACAAGTGCCTCCAAAGACACCTAGAAAATGAGTACAAAAGAATCATCCTTCAGATTAGATTATCAGAAACAAAGATGCATGAGTTGAGACTAGAAGAATAATTCGTTCACTAGAACAAACACACCTAGAACTCTCATCTACAATTGAACCAAACAATTTTGAAGAGGCCAGCAAGGATGAATTTTGGAATAAGGCCATGGATGAAGAATTGGATCAAATAAAGAAGAATGACACTTGGGAATTGGTTCCAAGACCAAAGAATAAGAATGTGATTGGAACAAAGTGGGTATTCATAAATAAGTTGAATGAATATGGACATGTTACAAGGAAAAAAGATAGATTGGTATGTAAAGGATACACACAGGTTGAAGGAATCGACTTTGAAGATAATTTTTCTCCAATTGCCAGAATGGAAGCAATCTGATTGCTCCTAGCTTATGCATGCTCCAAGAATATTAAAGTGTATCAGATGGACATGAAATCAACTTTTATGAACTAGGAACTTGAAGAAGAAGTCTACATTGAACAACTAGAAGGATTTCAATTGTCAGATAATGAAGATTATGTGTGTAAATTGAAGAAGGCCTTGTATGGTCTAAAACAATATCCTAGATCATGGTAATCTAGACTGGATAAATATCTACAACATACAGGTTTCATAAAAGGAAGTGCATATATCAACCTCTACATCAAGGTAACTCAAGATAGTATTTTATTAATTGAATTTTATGTTGATGATATTATTTTTGGAAGTAATGATGACATGTTAAGCCAACAATTTGCAAAGGATATGCATAATGGATTTGAAATGTCATTACTCGGAGAACTATCCTTCTTTATGGGTCTTCAGATATGTCAAAGCAACCAAAGAATTTTTATTTCTCAAACTAAGTATATTAGAGAAATGCTAAAGAAGTTCGGAATGGAAGATTGCAAACCAGTTACCACTCCTATGAAAGCTAGTTTCAAGTTGAGTAAAGATGATGATTCAAAGTATACAAACCAGATGAAATACAGGTCAATGATTGGTAGCTTACTATATATGACAATATCCAGACAAGATATAATGCAGGCAGTTGGACAAGTGTCACGATTTCAAGCAACACCAAAGGAATCGCATGTATTAGCAGTGAAGAGGATTTTCAGATATCTCAAAGGAATAAAGGAGTTTGGATTATGGTATCCAAAAGGAAAGGATCTATCACTTATTGCCTACACAGATGAATATTGGGTAGGTTGCTTTGATGACCGATGAAGAACCAGTGGAACAACGTTCTACCTGGGTGAGTATTTAGTATCATGGTTAAGCAAGAAACAATCATCAATATCCTTATCTACAGTCGAGGCAGAGTATATTGCAGCAACAACATGTTGTACATAGGTTCTATGGATGAAAAATACTCTGACAGATATACAGGTTGAGTATGATGAGCCCATTCCAATTTATTGTGATAATACAAGTGCCATAAATATCTCAAAGAACCCGGTGATGCACTCCAAGACGAATCACATTCTAATAAAGTATCACTTTCTACGAGAACATGTTGTAGAGAAGAACACCAGAGTTGAATATGTGGGAACAAAAGAACAAGTGGCAGACATCTTTACAAACCACTTCCAAGAGAAGACTTTGAGTATCTTCGCAAGAGACTCAAAGTAATTTCTACTCCAAAATCAATGCTTTTGAATGCTTATCTTATATGTCTTAGATCTACAAGAGGAAGCACCATAAAGAGGAAAGTTCAAGTTGGGAGATTAGTTTAAGGAAGAGTTCAGTTAAGGGGAGTATCCCCAAGGACAGTTTAGTTAGGAGGACCAGCCTCAAATGGAAAGATACCTTTGCCAATGATGACAAAGGGGGAGATATTTATCAGATGCAGAGCACAGAGGCATGTTTCTAGGGGGAGAGATGGTCACAAGGGGGAACATGAGTGATATGAATTAAGTATTGCATGACATGAATTTAGTATTGCATCAGAGTGTTTCCATCAATGCCAAAGGAGGATATTTCTGATTAATTGGGTGTGTTTTCATTGATGTCAACCCTTGAAGAAATTATGGTAGAAAATTCTGATAGCACAAAGGTTTGGGTAATGGACCCAAGTTTGTTTGATGGATAATGGTATGAGTTTTGATGTATTTTCAGGTGAGAATATTCTATATGGATAGTACATGTCATGCCATTTCCATTGGTATGTGTAACACCACATAACTCCTCATGGTTAGAGATTTATGGCCATGTGAAGTTGGAGAACCCTCATGAGTCATCTAGAAGCCCCAAAAGGTCAAAGTGGTTTAATAGATGTTAGAAGGTAAATAATAAAGTGAAGTGATGAGTGTACTATAAGTCAAAGTGAATACAAAATAAATCATTTAAATAATAAATTTAATGGATAAATTACTAAGTGGACAAGTGGTTATAAGTGGGTTAACCCTAAAATAAGGAAAGTGGGTTAAGATGGTTAAAAGGTAACCCCTTGAGGAAGCTAAATAAAAGTATAAATAAGAGGCAATGATCTCTCAATTTAAACACACTTGAGAATATTGAATATCTACAGGTGACTGAGGTAACCAAAGGATATCTAAGTCTAACTTCATAGGGAATGTGAAGTAAAGAAGGTCGAAATTCAAGGGAGGATAAATTCTTTTGATGATGCTTTCTAAGGTATGTTATTTACAGGTCATATCGCCATTTTCACAATAATGTTTTTTCTAGAATGATTTAGACTGTGAAATTGGGAGGCCATTGAGGAAACATGTCGAAGTAGTTGTGATACAAATTTCATCTTGTGGGTCGTTGTATTTTTGGAGTTACATGTTGTGGAAAATAGGGTTTGTGGCTAGTCCTGAAACTAGTCTAAAACAACTGTTTCGGGTAAAAACGTCATAAATTATTCATAACAGATACAAATGCAGTAGGAAAAAATGTATTGGTTAGAGTACAATCTTTATTATTATGTGTACAATTTTTGGATCCATACAACAAATATTCCATGCGGGGCATGCTTTACAAGTTCGCTCTCTAGAATAAGCCAAAATTCAACAAGGTATGCCATTTTGCTATAACTCCTTTTCTGAGAGGTTCCAAGTAGTGAAATATGGAGGAAACATAACAAGATTTGTATCTGGTCCTGTAAGGCCTATAAAGGAAACATTAAGCTTAAAAGACGGAATAAAAAAATGGAAACTTAAATGGCTATAGGAAAAATACAAGAATCAAGACAAAGAAGGTCTCATGATGTTAGTGGATGTTGTTAGCACTAGAAGTCACACCTAGACTACTGTAGATGTAAGCCTGATACCCATCAGAATGTGAATAATAATTTTTTTCAATGTGTAGAAAATGGGTGTGGTGGTCAGTTTATGATATTAACACAAATACTCCATGAAATACACACCAACAAGCAATGCTTTGAATAACTTCAAATCAGTGTTTAGAGATATCAATTGGAAGACATAAGACTTAGAAAGGAAAATAAAACACATGCATCGGGTTACATTAAGTACTTTTGAAACACATATAGAAGAAATATCATTGAATAAGAACCTCCTAATCAACAAGAGAGAACACTTTGATCATACTTGCATGAATTGACAACAATAAATCATTTATTGTAGTAAGGAAGAATAATAGTGGTGAATCCTTCACCGAAAACTAACAACAAAGTGATATAGAAACAAATGTGACAGTAGGAAAGGAAATTGATCATTCACTATTAAATATTCTTGAATCTGATACATACATCAGGAAACTCTGTTACAGTTTGAAACTAAATATAAGAGTCCCACTCTCTAACCATTCGAACCCTCTCATAGAGTTACAATGCATCTTAAATAACAAAATATCCAAAAATATCTCTACAATTCGCCACCTAGCTTCTACATAGGATTATTTGCCTAAGAAATATGCGGCAATAGGTGCACAACATAAATCTAACCAGAATGCTATATTCTAGGAAAATGTTGGCATCATTAAAAACAACTATTGACAACTTGATGCATGTGGTTTTACTGCAGGAAGATCCTTGCGGCAGGTGGCCCTTGATGTGAAAATGATCTTTAAAAAGCTTATTCGAGCTCAACCTTACACCTGACAGTCCTTACCAACTCAAAATCTTCGTGACACCCAATTCGCAACACCTGCACTACAGACTTCCCTAAAACAATGAGTTCACGACGCCTTTGAGTTCACATGCTGTGAACTTTCCTGTAGGTGCATTTTTACCTCCAAAATGATTCCAAATTTTGAAAACTTGCACAAGAAGTTGGGAAAACCCTTACAGATCCTGCTACAATCTTCTGAAACATGAAGTAACCTTTGGAGAAATCATATGAATATGGTAACCTCAGCTCAAGACAAAAACCATTAGTCAGGTTATAAGTATGTGCAAAAAAGTGAACCACGGAAAAGATGATGCTGATGTAAAAATAATATCCTATATTCATCTTTTCCTGGTACTCCTTCTAGTAGCCACACTAGATAATATATCCAAATTCCTTTTTTCTATGTACTCTTTGAAAGGTTTCAATTCTGCTTTCAATCTCCCAATATCATATTGGCAATCTCTCTTCTATTTATACACATTCTTAAGCTACCTATACAGGGGTAGATACCTCTTAGCCAAGTATCTTTCTTTATCAATAGTCTTCTCATATAAATATAACATATCCTTTAACTTGATTCGAGCCTCTAGATTTTCCTTCTTCAATTTTCCATTTTCAGCTCTTGTATCCTTAATTTGCCTCCTGAGTCTTTTGAAAGTAGGATTACTTTCGTGAGGAGGAGTTCTGATATCAATAATCTCTATTTGTTGAGATGAGGCTTCTGCTATACCTTCTTCCACATCAATATGATGCTTAACTGCTGATCTAGTGAAAGGTCTTCTAGGCTTGACTGTTTCTGCAACAACAGGTGGGGAAAAGACAATTTTTTTACCCTTAAGACTCCTTATTTTACTTGATGAAATCTCCATAGGTGTAGGTTCTTCCAAATGAGAAACTTCTCTATCATGAGGTTTTGAGGGACTACCTTCAACTGTTTATCAGTAATATGAATGGAGTTATCAATTCTAGTCATATTCCTCTTTTTCCTTGACTTTGAGTGCACATTCAGTTGCATTACTAAGAAGGGGG
>SNQJ01S0148799.1:0-23514 GCA_010110895.2 Picea sitchensis
GAGTCGAAAACTACCACAAAAAACCCTTTTGCACAGGGGCAGGTAATGACTTCTCCTTCTAAGAGCGGGTTCCATTCGGAAGAGATCCAAGAGAGCAGATCCGACAGATTGGGATAGTATCCATTAAACCTGCAAACTAGAGCATGCCTGATATAATGGCAAACATGAGTTAGGGCTTCCTTCGGCATTTGAATAGAAACTGCTGGAGCTTCTGGAACTACTGCATGTAGCCCGGATGGACGGCCTTGAAGAGAAGTAACCTCAGGAGCCGCTACATGCATACCAGAGAGAATACCCTGGCATGAAGCCACCTCTTTAAAGGAGGGGGCCGGAGCTAGAGAGTTTGCTGCCAACGTGGGAGCACTTGCAAGAGAGAGCGGCCGGGAAGAGAGAGACACGATCGAAGGAAAAAGACCAGCAACCGCCATCGTAGCCGCACCAGAAGGGGCGTCTCCTTGCTTTGAAGAGATCAAGGGGGCCGCCATTTGGAGCTTGTCGAGCTTGTAGGAGGTGCTACAACGACGCTGGAGGGTAGGAAGGGCAGGAGGCCACAGGGCCAGCAGCCTGCGAGAGATCCAGGAGCGCGGTTTCGTGGAGAGCCGAAACCTAGAACTCACCTATTTCACACACCCTAAATAATTTGAGTTATAGTACATACTTAGGTTGAAATCCTCTTTCACCATTAATTTATGCTTGATTTTTATGTAATTCATGTGTCATTCATGCTCTACATGCTCATGTATTGTATTTTATTTGAGCATGCATATTCGGGGGCTAAGTAGTAACCTATGGACCCAAATAGTGTGACTATGAAATATTGACATTTTATTTATTCGTGTCATTTCCAAGCTAAAGAAAAATAAAAATGAGAGTCTTATTCCAAACTTTAACAAGAGCTGCATGGAAGCGTAGTCCCTGCCAGGTAAGATTGAGTATCTTCTGTGTGTAATAAGGGGTTCAAGTTCTTCACCAATCATAATTTTAAAAAATGGTTTAATTTAAAAAAAAATTAAAAAAATCAATATAACAATGTTATACTTTGGAAAATTGTTTAAATTTATAGTCAAACTGCTTAGTCAATGAAATTAATGTCAAATCAATAACAAACTCATTGTTATAATCGTGCTTTGGCAGGGACTAATAATAATAGACAATGAATAATAAATGATAATTCTGACCAATCATTTTATGGTATAAAATGGAAAAATAATGCATTTAATAATAAATTTTCTGGTATAAAATGGAAAATAATATGATACATTTTATTATATATATAAAATTAAAATAGTTTAGATTTTATTTTATTTAGAAAGTTTAATACCAATTTAAAATCATTAAATATTGGAATTTGTTAGAAGTGAATTAAATTAAAAAATTAATAAAAATAAGAAAATAGAAATAATATTTCAGTTGTTAATTAGCAGTGGGGATAGTTATTATTGATTCTAATCTATCAATGTAACTTGACTCAATGCAATCTGACCAATCATAATTTTCTTATTGTTTTTGACCAATCAAAAATTTAAAAAATTGTTTAATTTAAAAAAAAAATTAAAAAAAAATCAATATAACAATGTTATATTTTGGAAAATTCTTTTAAATGTATAGTAAATGAAATTAATGTCAAATCAATAACAAACTCATTGCTATAATCCTGCTTTGGCAGTGACTAATAATAATAGGCAATGAATAATAAATGATAATTCTTTCAACATTCTATTTACATAGATGTAAACTGGCAAATATCTATCAACATAGTTTTCACTGTAATACAATGTGTACTTAGATGAAGAGGATATGACCATCTAACTTTACCAATCTATAGTTTAAAATATCACCATCTCACTTTATTAATTTATTACTTTGAAATATCAGCATATTAATTTCCCAACTAACAAATCCGATACATGATTTAATTTTAATTTTGTTCAGTTAAAAAAAATAAAAAATCACCACTTTCCACTTTCCGATGAATAGGTTTGCCTAATTTGAAATATGAGCACCCCACTTTCTCAACTAACAAATCCGGCAATGAAGAAGAAGTGATAAGGAGAAAAATCCATTATTAAATGCCTTTCATTAAAAGCTAAGAATTTAAGATTATTCTTTGGAGAACGTTAGAGCACCACACACATACACAGTGAAAGTAAAAGAGAAACGGAATTTAATCTCCACAATCATTTCGGTTTGTCTCTCTCTCCTCACGTATTATGCTCCACCTAGATGCCAGTTGCCTTGTTTACTGTGCCCAAGTGAATGATAGCACTAACTAGCCCTGCTAAATATAGCAAGAGTGGCTTCTCGGACTTTGAAATTAAAAAGAAAAACATTAATTTTGAATAAAAAATGCACTAAACCCAATTGTATACACTGACTCAACCTTTTTACTCACATGTGGGATAAGTTAACCCTGGGGCGCAGTCAATCCACATGCTTTACCTGTAACCTCTTCCGTGTCGCTTACGAATCTGGAGCCCCATGACATCACACAACGTATTTAGCCATAAAATGTGAATTATCATTGTTGTTTAATCATTCTTTAAATTTTGATAAGATCGTGGACAATTAACAAGTGACTTGCCAATACTCAACCCCACATGCCTTTGTTACATGACACGTGCGAGACAAGTGGAGAGAGATCGATCCTTTGGAAATGAATGTGACCAAGAGGTATCCTGCTGAAACAACGTGAGTTGTTGCTATTTTTAATATAAACGTTAAAAACGGAGAAAGACGGGAAGGGCGACACCGGAATTTTTACGGCGGGGACCCCACTATATCTATACACACGGATTCCTGCCGTCTAAATATTTACTTTATTGGTCGAACCAAATTTGGAGTCAGACTAATAATGGTGGGGAGGGAAGGCGAGTGGGCACCTATGCAATAAGGGGTTAAAGTTTTTTACCAATCATAATTTTAAAAAATTGTTTAATTTTAAAAAAATAATTAAAAAATTCAATATAACTTTGTAATACTTTGGAAAATTAGTTTAAATTTATAGTCAAACTGTTTAGTCAATGAAATTAATGTCAAATCAATAGCAAACTCATTGCTATAGTCCTGCTTTGGTAGGGACTAATAAGATATTTATTATCTTCTCGTGTAGTGAGACATATCTGTGTGTCATGCATGTGATTGGTTTCTAACCTATCTTGATAAGCGTAACAATTTCCTAATTGTTATAGTTTAGTGTGCATATATGATTAACTAAGTTATGAATATATTATTCTTTTCATTTTAATTTACTTAGATAAGAATATATACCAAGTCATGGATGACAATAAGGGCCTTCCACTTGTCCTTACAACACCTCACTTGTGTTGTATTACTTTCCTTTGATTCACCTTGTATTATCCTAGGCATGTGATTATGGTATATCCACACCATCTCCAATGATATGACCATCTCTAATGATATGACGAGGTCCTCTTTTTCTTTGTCCCCTTATGTATTTGTCTGTGGTTGTAAGTTTGTCCTTGGACACTTTGGTTTCTCAATTTTGGATATATTCTAAGTGACTTTATTCATGTTTTGCTTCAATCTCTAGTGAGTTGGAAATGCTTCATTTTGGGTCCCTAACATTCCCAAATTAATTTGGGCAATGAAGCCTTAATAATAATTATTACTTGAAAGAAATCTGTTATAGATACTAATATGATTCGATCATTTCTTTTTAGGCAAACTTGTAATTTGAAATCTATGGAGAATCAGGTTGGATCCGGTCAAAATTACGAAAGACATATCTACAAAGTAGGAAAGGATTTTATACAAAATACAATTAGAAGGAATTCTCTCCTGAATCATCTATCTACCAAAAATGAATTATGGAAGAAAAGGTTTTGTTATTTTTCTTAATGGTATTTAGAATCTTCGATTGCCGAAACACATTTTAGGGGTCCAATTTGTCAAACTTGAACTAATCCTTCTTAGCCTTGGCTCATCCTATGTACTATACATTTTTCATACCTTACTACATGTGTTCCACACTACATGGATCAAAAGGGTTGTTTTCCTAAAATTACCTATTGTACGCCTATGGAACCAATGATTCCTTAGTCAAAACCTATGAATCAATTCATATAAAAAAACAACTTGTGAATCGGTTCATAAAGAAAAAAACACCTTTTTGGTAAGATTTTTGTGGTGAGAGTTATTTTCAGAGATATTAGGAGAAACCACAATATTTTCATTTGTTTGTCGACGTTCAATGATTGGCCTAATATTCACCCACTCCCTCGGTAGTTTCCGAAATCTATTTAAGTCACCTCTTAGGTCATTTTTAAAGGTTCCACATCTTACTCTCTTGCATGTTGTTACTCTCCCAAATTAGCATGAAACCTATGATCTAGATATATATCTCTTTATCTCACCTCTCACACCTATGTACTACATAGATCTACTATCTCTTCAACACTTCATCCACCTAAAGTCTTCCTCAATGGGTATTTTCTCTTCATTGGCCTAGTCTCCTTTTGTTGGATCAATTGGTTTCTCTAGGGTGTCTCTAGCTTTATCCCATCTTCGCATCTTGGTATACCATCATCAACACCTCAAAGGAGGTTTCATAATAACTTGTGAGTGATGAAGGTACCTTATAATTGAGGGCACATGGGACACCATATCTAAATTTAGAGTTTGATTGTTATGTATGGTCAATTGTTAATTTGTATCCATTTCAATGCATATATTTGGATATAGCATATCCAAGTCTATTTTTCATGGATTCAAAAGGCATTCAAAACATTAAGTAGGCCTTTGTACCCCTCTTGGTTTGCTATTGGTTTTGTCTTTCCTTATTACAACTAGTTTTCCATTTTTTCTTGTTTACTTTCAAAATATTTTTAAGAACTTTGGTTCACATGGGGTTGTTAATAAACCTTTGGGCCTTTCATGTTTTCTTATCCAACATAGTTAAAAGGGATTAATTGTTTTAATGTTTTATTTTCACTATTTTGATTGAATCAAAAGGTAGCTAAGCTACATATCTTTCTCTCCTCTTTCATTTTAGTTCTCTTTTCTTTCCTACATATATATTAGCATGTAGAGAGTTTAAAAGAGAATAAACCTTAGTTTAGCTCTCTTTTCTTTTGATAATTCATTATCATATTTACTTGTATCTCTAAGACCCAAGAGAACTAGATACTTAACTTAATCTATAAATAAACTCTTTAATATAATCATCGTAGTGAGCTTTTCCCTTCTTCCTTTGGCCTTCTATTATTTCTCATTTTTTCTTGATTTATCCCAAAAATCAAGGAGTGAGTCGATTTCCCTACCAAATGTTCAACTTTGGACCTTCCTCTTTGTGGTAGTGTGGTGTCTCACTCTAAACATAATGCTACAATTTATACTTTATGATAAAGTGTATGCATTGTTCTCTTTAGGAAGTAGTGCCACATGTAACAATTTATTTTGAAATTAATTATCATCATTATAAATTTATTTTGAAATTAATGATACATAGTCTCTATAAAAAGATGTAACAATTTATTTTGAAATTAATTATCATCATTATAAAATAGACATGTAGTGGTCAATGAATGATACATATTCTCTATAAAAAGAATTGATGTTTTTAAGAACTTTTATTTCGATTTTTGGGGAACTATGAACTCCAAATATGCAATAACTCAAATTAATATCGAGGAGGGCTCCATGAAATTTGAAGTTTGGATCTATGGGGAGGGCTCCATAAAATTTGAAGTTTACATTTTTACCTTAAATAATTATGCAACATTTACCAACTAAATCATGAGATAATCTCCATATTTATTTTATAAATATTTAATGAAAATATCACAAACATTTACAACTATAAATGGATATCAATAATTAATAATTTATAAATATTTAATGAAAAATATCACAAACATTTTACATAACTATAAAATGGATATCAACACCACAATGATGATGACAGATGATGATGATGATAATGATAGTAATAGTACTACGAATTCATAACACCAAATTGGTGTATGAGACACCCTTGTTTGTGGGACGAGCAACCCCTTCCCCGCAGAGATTTGACTTTGATTACCAAAATCTACAAAAGCTAACACACTTTACTCCTATGTAACCTCCTTATATTTTTTAGAGTTTTTATTTATATGACATTAAACTTCACATCTTACAACCTTCTATTTCTCATTCATTATAATCCCTTTTGGTATTATGACCAAAATTGCATGAACTTTATATTGCATCATATTCATTCCATATGATGTTTTGACCATTCAATTCAACTAATATATAATCCATTTCAAAATCGTAACTAATTGTTACCCAAAGGAACTCCTAGGGTGTAAGTTGGAGATGCCTGGTAACTTAATCCTTTGGTAACTATTTTCTCAATAATTGATGTGGTTTTTTGGATCAAGATAAATATCTAGCCCACTGGATTGTATCTTCAAGACAGCCTAGCTATATTCATGCAATACAAGGCTTGGCAAGAGCTATTATCGATAGGTTTGTAAAACAAATGGATAAGAAAACTAACCGGCCAACTGTAATTATTACATAGGCAATATATATATGATGTAATAACAACCAGCAAAGATGCTTGCGATTACTTTTGCTTAACAATCAAAAGTAAGATGATAGTTACCATGGACCATTAAACATAGACAAAAGAACAATTTCAAATCATATGCATAGACAAAGATGAAGGAGAGTCCCACAATAACAAATGAAAGAAGCCATGGCTTACTATTATATTAAAGAAAGTGTCTTTCACACAAAACAGTAGAATATAGAAATCAAAATCAAACCTTTCAAATAGTTCCGTGATTGAATCTCCTCCATCACTTCTTATCCAATAAGTTGTCACTATAGCCTTTAAAAATGATTTCTAGATCCAAGAAAACTTGATCAAATATGCTAAATATGGAAAGTCAAAACAAAATCATAAAAATAGGGAAAGATCCTATTTATCTGGTCAACCTTAATTTGGATAGTCTTCATGTCTTCAACAACTACAACAATCTTTGACACACTTCAAAATTTGACAAGGCAATAAGACTTCAAAGGTTGATAAATAAGGTCAAAAAGTGCCACCTAGGCAGACAAGTCATTCTTTGCCACGAATAGGCAAAAAAATTCATCTCTTTCACATTGTCGGCACCTCAAAAACTGGAACAACACATTGAAACAAATCCTCTTAATTATAACCTTCACTTAAATCATCCTTGTTCTCGAGAATGATAAACTTTGATCTCAGGCAAAAAGAGTTTCATTCTCAAGACTCTCCTCGTGGTTTCCGTGGCTAGAGAGCCGGAATTTGACCTTGTAAGCCACTCAAAGCCATTTCTCGTGGCTAAGGACATATATGAAAGCCCTCCTAAGCCACAAAAATTGCAGATTTGTGAAATCTATTTCAAAACTACAAAAACTTGATTCTTGATTCCAGTAACCTACTGCAACAGAATAGTATTGTCCCTTTCAAAAAGTCTGGAAGATATCTTCGTCATTATATAAATCTCCAAATCTATTCACAACAGCATATCCATGCCCTCCATAAACTTTTCTGCAGATACTTAGAGATTTTGCTGTGTAATAAGTCTTGCAGGCTTTTAGCCCAGCAGAGAGAGCATGGACATATTAATCAATAGTCTATAGTAACCTCTGCAAGATGGTAAAGGGAAGCTTAGTCACGCTTCATGTAATCATCTTAAAGTTCAGTAGATTAATTAAACACTTATAAACATGCCATGTATGTAGAGATGAACCATATAATCAGCCATTGGAAAACCAAATCTAGAGGGCCCAAATCTCCAATTGATGCATTAGTTTAACCGAATCAACCTGAGGTGCAAAAGAAAGCAAATATGGTTTATTATCTGGATTGACTATCAGTTTTCAGACCAACTCTGCAGCAACATAGTTCCAAGTTTTAACTGGTGATTATAGCATGCCCACAATTGTCTCAACTGCCCCTTTCTCACTGTCACGTTTGCACAATAAGTACAAAAATATCAACAAAGGTTCACTTGCTAAATATTTTGCCTAATTCAAATGTTTAGTCATAGGAGCATGATATGGCTTTGACTTGAAGATTCGCAGTTGGAAACAACCAGCCAAGCAACACATACCGAATTCCAAGGAGAACATCACAAGAAGCTTGACTAGTTATGACTATCTTCAGTGCATCTAAAATCAAAGCAAAATGAGCCCTGATAGAAATGACTTCACCACGAAAGGCATCACTAAACTCAACTCTATGGGCATGGAAACAAAGTTGGTAAGCATCCGATTAGGTGTGTGAATATTGGATCCAGGAAAAGTAGTAGCAAACCCACATAGTATCACTGTTGTACCACAAATGGAGAAAACACCCAAGGATAAAGCTTCCCATCCTACAAATCGGGTACCTGACATTCTGTTCTGTGTTTTATTATTTTCCAAATGTTTGCAAAAAACTTCTCTGTCAATTTGTACATGATCCTCATGATGCAATGCTTTAATGGTGAGGCGTGTCGCGGGTCTTCCATGCATCCAATGCTGCCTTCAACCCAATAAACGCTCCTAAAATGCAGACTTGCACCATCAAGACACTTATGAAGGTTTTAGTTTTCTAATTTGTGGTTTGACTCACTGGATTTTTTGTGTCGATTTGTGAATTGACATGTGGACTGGAATTTATGGCATAACAAATGACTTGATTTGCTAGGCTTATGATGGATGGTTGTCTCTGAATCATGGCTTGAAATTGTAGACTTAAGATTAGAGTTGGGTTGATGGATTATATAGTATGACTCATAGTTTGGCTATGACTCGTGTCTAACATAATAGCATAAGAATATAACATATAGTTGTGACTCATAACTTGGCATATGTGTCATCTTGTGGCAAAGGTATATGCATTGTGATTTAGGATATGGATTTAGCCTATAGCTTGATTTGTGGCATTCAATCTTCTATTAGAAAGCCATAAGACCCGAGAGTATAGACCATATGGACTTTGGTCTACAAACTAGACTTAATATGTAGTGTGATGACTTAGGACCAAGGTTTGACACTTGAGAATAATAACTCTAGCTTTTTTTTGGATAAATTTACAACAAAAAATATATATATATCTTTGTTTGAAAATAATAAAACCATAAAAGATAGGGTTATAAGCTAGGTAACATTGATTGTATTTTTTGGAATGCAGGTCGTAGACGGAGTCAGAAAAGTCTAGAGAAAACATGATCAATGAAAACGTAATGGGGAATTTGAATATATGAACAATGACAAATGGCCAAGAAAAAATGACAATTTAATCATGAATGAAAAAATGCCTCAAAATTTTCAATGTCATTTAAGGAGATAACACTAATGATATATGATCCATAAAGATTGATTATATATATAACCAATCTTTATGGATCATATATCATTGCTATAATTTTGGAAATGGATTATATTGATTGAATTGGATGATATGTCTGAAGTAAAAATACATATAAAACAATCAAGATATAAATATAATATAAATTCATTTATTAGAAAAAATTTATAATTTAATATATTAAATTTGTTTCATTAATTTTATTATGATGATTATTATCATGTAGTAATTAGATCCTACCCCAATTCTATCCTAATTTGTAATCTTAAAACACATATTCTTAATTATTAAACCTATATAATATAAATTATCCTTATTTTTTAGAATTTGTATTTACATGACATTAAACTTCATGTCTTACAACCTTCTCTTTCTCATTCATTATAAATCCCTTTTGATATTGTGATCCAAATTACATAAACTTTATATTACATCATATTCATTCCACATTATGTTTATCTTTGTATTAAATATATATATATATGCTAAAAATAAGCATTCCTAAGACTCTAACAATTTCACTAATTTTACAAGTGAAACTCAGCATTGGTCAAATCCCAAAAACGTCATGGATGAAAGAGTGTGTCACTTTGTGACACTAAGAAGGTTGAAGATGAAAAGCACTTTCTCTTAGATTGTCCAAACTTATACCCATATTAGATCTCTATTTTCAAAATATTTATCACACTACCAACTTTCCTAACTCTAACTCAACAAAGTATGGTGATCTTTGAAAGCTTCTCTCAATGCTTTTCGAGTAATAAAACAAAATTTTAAAGAATTACAAGTAATCACTCTTACTCCTCTTAAGGGCCCATAAACCAATCTCGACCTCAAAGGGAAGTTAATCATCATCTCTCTAATATGTAAACCACTCCTTATTAGGATTATATTGAAAATAGATTATAATAATTAAAATTGAATGATATGTTCAGAAAAACAACACATATATAAATAAAATCAAGATACAAATATAAATTATTTATTAAAAATATTTATGATTTAATATATTAATTTTCATTAATTTTAATTTTTTTTTTTTTTTTTTTTTTTTTTTTTTTTTTTTTTTTTTTTTTTTTTTTTTTTTTTAATTTAAAATAATTTTATTTTATTTATTTCTTTGACTTGTTGGTTTATACGCTGATGTTTTGTACTCCTGTACATGAGACCCTTGACACAAGATTTTATGAGCTGGACGAGAAAGATTTTTCACCACGTAACATTTTAATCCGCTTCATCCTTCGTTCATCATTTTTAGTGTGAAATAGTTTTATCGCTGCCATTTCTGGGAGACTTAGTAAATTTAACTGGCTCATTATGTCTCACTCTAACTTTTATATTTCCTAGTCTCCTATACTTAAAGATAAGATTGATTTAGTTATAAGTAATATTTCAGATTTTTTTTAATATTTATATTTATATTTTAATACAGTTAAATGTTTACTTTTAAATCTTATTATCACTCAAAAACACAAGGTAATACATAATACCATAAAAACAATAAATTAAAAAAAATATTATTATTTTCTTAATTACAATGACAAATATTGCAGCTCTTCATTCTCATTAAAATAATCAAAAGAAAACATATCATGTATTTGCAAATACATGATTTATAATGGAATCCTATCTTTACATTCCTTAAGGGAAAGGAATGTATTATAAAATTAAGAAATTTAAAACATTTTAATTTGTTAGTTAAAAACAATAAGTGAGTTTTTAATTGTTTGACTTGTTAAATAGTATATAGTTTATTATTTATTTTAAATATCAAATTTTTATAAGGTGTTTATGAATTTAAATGGTAAAATTTATATAACTCGTGTAGATCTATCTTAAATTTAGATTTATCAAAATTTTTAAGGTGTAATTTTATACTATTATCATTTAATATAAAGAATTAATAGTTTGAATGTAATATGTAACATTACCTTTATTTTTATTAATAATTGAGTTGACTTTATTTTTGTTATTGTTATTTTTTGTTTAATTAAGCTAACTTTGTTTTTTTTAATGTAACTATACATATATATGAACATTACGTAATGCTAATAACAAAATACTCAGACAACTTATATGTGTGATAAACATAGTAATAAAGAAGGTACTAAGAAATTATATAAACACCCAAACATAAAACAACTTAGATTTTTAGTTTTTACAATTTGGTACAAAGCTAATAAGAAAATGTGTAGAGATTATAATACTGCATAATAGCATTGTATTTTAGAGTCATGATGGAGTAGCATTATGGAGTTCAACCTCATGAGGGTACAAAGATTAGAAATCATCGTCTACTATCTCTATTTTGCAATATAAGAGTACTTGATACACATTCTTACATGGATGAATGACCAAATGATTGATAGAGGCTAACCCTAATAGGAATCTTTAACCACAATGAATGAGGATGATTGATGCCTCGTTCTTAGAAATAAGGTTGACTAGGTTGTCCACTAACCTAGTCAAATTTGATCATTGATGCATATCTTGTCAAATTTGGTGCATATCATATATGTATGATCAAATGCTTTATAGAGGCTAACCCTCATGGGAATCTTTAACCACAATGAATGAGGATGATCGATGCCTCATTCTTAGAAATAAGGTTTGCTAGGTTGTCCACTAACCTAGTCAAATTTGATCATTGATGCATATCTTGGGACAATTTAATCACTTGAGCTTCATCTAAGTTTCTATTTTATGCTATGACATGGTACATATGTGACCCATTGAGTTATAACTAAGGTGCAATGGTGATCCGGATTTTTAGGAGCAGAACGAAATGACTATAGATTATTAACATGTGCATAACAAAATAACAGAGATACAAGAAAACCGGTTTTCTATTCAATAGAAAATGTTGAAACTGTGAAATGCAAAATGAAAAAAAACAAGTTTTTGAATGGTGGCGGCTTATCTCTCCGAAGAGATGTGACGGCTTGTGCCTATCTGGGTAAAGGAAGATGATTACAATGAGGATCCCAAGGCCTTTTTACAATAAATAGAACGCTAAAACCCTAGATATCCAAAACCTAAACTTAGAGATGAAGCTCAAAAGTCACAAAATCATTTGGGTAATTACATCAACTTCCTGGGTCATAACTTTGCATACGACCTCCAATTTAGGCTCGTGATAAATGCTGGAAATAATCATCGAGAGATCCATTTTAGCATCATCAAAAGAACTTCAATGTTGCTCCCCTAAAAACGCTGCTAAATTTCAAACAAATTCAAAGTTTCTCAGACCGAAAAAACTGTTCAAAATAGTAAATTACCAAAATTGTTAGAAAATTGTTTGGAGCTGCTGGAAAAGGTGGGTGGCCAACGATATCCACTTGGATCAAAATGGTGGTTATCTTTGCACTAGATTTTAAATCCCATTCAATCATTACTTGACAGCTGGTATTGGTTGACACACTAAAAGTATAGCACTAGTCATGTACAAGAGGTATATTCTAACAAGGTATTAGCATTGGTTGTATAACAAGGTAGCATAATAGCTTCTATATAAACTAAGGTATATTTTTTCTACAATGCTTTGAGAACTACCAAGAATTTAGTAGATGAATTAACTACTCATGTGCTCAATTAAGTTATCCCTATAGGTAGTAATGGTCCCATTACATCGATAATATAAGTGTTAGTTACCATTGTGTCAAAAGGATAATCTAAAGAAGTGGTATCCATGAAATTATCCAATAAGCGAGGAAACTAGTGTCACACTTGCTCAATTGGAAAATACTTAGCCTTTGTCAATAACTAATTTGCTTTTATGATCCTAAGGAGTTGAGTAGTCTTATTTAAATTATGTTGCAACGTCCTATCAATGATATAATTCAACTTTCAAGTTAGGGTCTTTATCAAATATAGGTTTACTATATGCAATATTGTGCTCAAGAATTGGAGCACTGTGTGGTCAATGAAACTCAATAATTAAACATTGCATACACCCTATGTTATGGTGGTAGATCAAGTTTGAATGCATTGTCAACACACTACGTGGTGCATTAAGTGTATCATAGTGACATGATTTTGTGAGGTGGCCCTTCAAATTGTTCTTTCTAGGTGTGAATTCATGCTTTGTTCCCAACTGAGAAATAACATGGGATGGAATGCTTATGTCAACAATGTTTGTATTTTTCTAATGTCTTTCATAGAATGTCATCAACTTGTCATTATACATTTTCAAATTCACTCACCAAAGTGAATTTCTATATTGACTTGTTTATATAATGTTGTATAATTTCATGTAGTTGGTGATATTAGATGAGTCACATGATTAGGTGATGTGAATTGAAATCAAAAGAAAACTTTTAATATACTCTTGTAAATAAAGTTACATTGAGCCATATTGTAAGTCTATTGAATGGATAAAATATTTCCATGCAATGGGGTCCATGTTATGTATCAAACACTAAGATAGAAAAAAGAGAGAAAGAGAAGTAACTTTACGCCTTGAGAATGAGAGATAAGAATTAATGAAAATCCTCTTCGAGGGGTAAACCTCATCTTACAACATAACAAATGCACAAGATGAGATGATTCTTAGGGAACTAGGTCTCCTTGTATAGAGACAATATAATTACAATTAAAGGTTCAGGACCACCATGTCAGTGGCCCAGAACCAAATAACCATAACACTAGTAATAATAGAATAACTCAATATCTAGGGATAAGAATTCTCCTCCCCTTCAAACAAGTGTTCTATAAACATCACTTGGCCAGGATGTTTCTCAAGATGAAGAACTCTATCTTTACCACATGTCACTTTTCTACTAATAGAAGCTCAATTTTAATGAGATACCAAGTAATTGATTGATTTCATAGTTGCTTAATCCATGTTTCAAGGATTGTTTCATGTTCTAGTATGATTTTACCTCTTTCATTAATCTCTAGTAAAATAGTCTAAACTAGGATGTTGTCATTCAATTAACCCTTCTTTAAGTAAGAAACATGGAAGGCTGGATGTACACATGAATATGGGAGAATCCAATTTGTAAGCAATGCTTCCAATCCACCACAACACCTATAGGGACCATAGTAGTACTTAAAAGAATTTATTGTCCTTCTTTTTGTTTCTAAGGTACATTTGTTTTGATGGTTGTGGAAATTTACAACTAATCCCCCACACTTCAAATTCCCTTTCACAAAAATGTTGATCCGCTTGTTGTTTCATCCTATTTTGTATAATAACCAAGTTGTCATTCAATAGTTAAAGAACCTCTTATTGGTGTTGTATGTGGTCCTCCACTACATTTGAAATCTGGCATTTTCCCCTCAAAGGCAGAGATACAGAGACAGATGTAGGATGGTAGCACAAATTTCCACAAATGAGGACATTTTGATGAAGTATAGAAGGATGTGGCTAGCCACCATTTTACCAAGGGAAACCTCTTGACCCATTATGTATGCATTTCAGAGGAAAATCGATGAAGATAACCTTCTAGAGATTTATTCATATTCTCAATTTTCCCATTAGATTAATGATGGTAGGATGAGCTATGAGTCAATTGTGTACCCAAACAAGAAAATAATTCAAATTCAAAAAAATTACTAGTGAAAATTGGACCTCTATCACTTACAATAATTAATCTTGGGGATCCCAAGGGAGCCATGAATTGTTTACCCAATTCTAAGAACTAATGTAATTTCTATTTAAAAGGATATGATAAGAGAGAAAATAAGCTTACTTTGTGAGTTGATCCACCACCACTTCCATCATAACATTCTTTCCTTCAGACTGGTAGAATTGTAAGAAAAATCCATTGAGACCTCTTCCCAACACTGAATTGGTATGTCTAATGGTTGTAGAAGACTTAGGGTCTTGATTGTCTCAATTCTTTTTATTCATTGGTAAACCAAACTTTCTGCCACAAAATTTTGAACATTAGTTTTACTACCTTCCTAGAAAAAAAATCCTCTTCTCGATCTTACAGACAAGATTTTAGGAGCCCCAAATGTCCTCCCATAAGAGAAGTGTGCAATTCCACAGGGACCTTCTATCTGAGTTGGGAAATATTGCATAAATATATGTGATCTTGATACCATAGTGAATCATTCTTCCACATAAATTTATATAATGCACTTGGGTCCTTTGTAGTTGTTGAATGATCTTGCATACCTTTGATATTTCCTTCCATTCCTATCCTTGCTTCTTCCTTCCAACTGATTACTGAATTAAAATAGCATTGTGCAAACCCTTTGTGTCTCTCCTATTTCCTTGGAAAGTGGCACCTAGGCACCACATTTTGTTTCTCCTTTCTTTGTAGATAATTTCAAGTTCTAACCTAGCATCTTTATAACCCATTTTGGTTGATCTTCTAAATATGATCATTGTTCCAAGAATTTCTTCAAACTATCATGATATGATTTTATTGTGAAGTTCCTTCCTATTAGGTAAGGGCATTATTTTTTAATTGCATGCAGTAAGGCCAACATTTTCATAAATGGTTGGCTTGAGTAAGTACTTTTAATATGGATGCTTTCAAAGGCAAGGTCCCTTCCTTCTTCCATTAAAGCTGCACCAATGTCATGTCTTGAGGCATCACACTCTACTATGATATTCATGATCTCAAGTATGTGGAATGAATTTAGAACTTCCTCCAACACCTGTAATGATTTCTTTTTGATAACTTTGATATCCATGAGAATAGGGGTCTAGATGTTTGAACATCTAGTGAACAGCACTGTGCAATTAAATCATTGTGTCCCTTGTAATATAATTTTTTCATGTTGTTAGAGTTTATCACTTTATAGGAGGGTTTCTCTTGGATACCTTTAAGCTCAATTTTCTTGCCTTCCAAGGAAAATCTCATGAAAAAGTTCTTGAAAATTAATAGCCACTATTTCCAATGATTGTAAATCCATTGGACCCTAATACAACATTAGCAACTTTCACCCATTTGGATTGCAATCATTGAACTATCCAATAAATACCCCTATATAGCGAGCTTAATAATACTATGACAATTCCCTAAACAATTTATGTTGCCTCCATCTACAATCACTACTTTGAAACTTTGGTGTTGGATATGTAAAGCAATTGAGAAGTGTCTAATTTTGTAATTCACAAAGTTATGGATACCACTGTAATCAATCAACACAATTACTCTTTTATTTTGATATATCCTTATATCTTCAAAGTTTTAGGAGGTTTATGCCAACCAATGCATTATAAAAATATATTATTGAGTAGTCTCTAGTTATATAGATCTTGTGATTGTTCCACCCTTGGTCTTCACAATCTAGGTAGAATATTTTTCTCTCACCACATTTATGCCTCCATTCTACTTTTTATCATAATTGAAACATAGTCATTTTTCTCTCTCTTATTTCATCCATTTGAGGTGTCAACTTTGTAGGTTGAGTGAGGCTAAAAGAAGGAACATGGTGCTTTATAGTTGTTAGTGGCCACCCTTCTAGTAGCCATATTTCACTTTCAACTTTCCTTGCCACACTAAAAGCACAAGTGCTCTTGGGATTTAGGTTTGAAGAGATGTGCCTCATGTTGAATGCTCTCCTTTAAAGTTCTCATAAAAAGATCTAACATATTATCCTCTATAATGTTCTTTACCCTAAGACTTAATTTTTGAAATTGTTGAAAGTGCTATGCATTTTGTCCCTTTGTTGAGATTTATCAATTGAATAAATATAACGTGTTTTTGTTAATATCACCATAATGTGCTATCAATTCATCCATAAAATGGACCAAGAGACAAGAGGAATCATTTTTCATTTTATATAGATCCATTGGATACCCAACAAATTGATTAGGGTTCTAAATATATGCAAGAGTTACCTCCTTGTAAAGCTGCAATTGGTGCAAAATTAGAGGTGAATTTCTCCATCTGAAATATCCATGTAATAGTATCTTTACCATCAAGGGTCCTCATATCAATCTTGGGAATTAAGTAGTTCTTTAGCACCGAGTGGAACTTAATGTTTCAGAGATCTTGGAGGGACTAGTCGATCATGATTCCGATTAAATATTCATGTTCTCCAAATGTGTTAAATCTTCCCCATATGTGACTTAGGTTCAACAATTTTGTTCTCCTTATTTTCAAGATTTCCTGTCACAATATCACTTTTAAGGAACCTCTCATCTAAGATATGTAATAGAATGGATTCCATGGAATTTTTTAACTATCCCATCTTTTGATCCATCAAAATTTTATCTTCAACTTCCATCTTTTGATCCATCCACTTTTCCATCTCTTAATCCATCAAATTTCTTTTATTTTATCTCAATTTCCATTTAAAGGATTTCTCAAAAACATGTCAAATCAATCTTTTTCAACATATTATCATTCATGTCATTAACTTGGTTCGTCAATTGGGATACTCTATTCTCTGTCTTTACATTCTTCAAGAGTCATGGATGAGTTCTCTCAGAGTTTTAATAGGTATAGAATTTTTCTACCACCTACGTCATATGTGGAGACAAGAAGAATATATAATTTAGAATTATCCTCTCTATTTTTCTCTTTAGGCCCACCTTTGAATCACCTCAAATAGATCTTCCAATAAAAATATGCAAGTTCCACTTAACATACCTTTTAAACCCCTGATTTGAAGACTAATTTGTAGGTTGACCTCATACCTAATATAACTCTAGAACTTCTACACCTATGAGTCTATGCCAATAAAACATTATGATAACTTTCCCAAAACTAATTGATTATCATCCCTTTCCCAATAGATAACTTGAATGGAATGGAAATTGTTCAAAATTTTAGATAAAAAATAATTTAAAAAAAAAAAAAAAAAACATATAATATAATCTATTTAATACAATTATTGATACTCAATTTGGAGCTTTCTAAAATAAAATATAATTGTTTTACCCAAAATACCTATTTAAAGTTAATTATAAAACCAATAAAAAATATATCTTTAAACCAAAATTTGAACTTTTACCAGGCACTCAGCTTTCAGCTTTTCATAGGGTCTCAACATTTTACTATTCAGCTAAAATGTATCCCACCTTTAAGCATACGACCCCTGTAAATATATAAATGTTAGAATAATGCTGGATTAAAACATGCGGGGAAAAAAAATGTTCTCCATCTAGATGAAAAAATCCCGTGAAGGGTCTATGGGTCTCACGTACACAAAAAACATATGCCTGTAAAATTAAAAACTATTTCAAACTAAATTAAAATATAATTAAATGTCCAAAACAAGTGGAACATCAAATATTAAAATACTATTATTTGCATTAATATATGTAAAAAATAATCAAACTAATTTGATGAGTCTAAGTTGATCTCATTACACGATGATCATTATAATCATATTTGTAAAATTAATCAAAACATTTTACCATATTATATGATAAATACTTTGTTTTTTACCATATTATATAATAAATACTTTCATTTCTAATGAATATTTTATATTTATATCTTGAAATTTTTATGTATTTTTTTTCTACATGGACACACTTCATCTAATTCAACCAACATATTCCATTTTGAATATTATAACAAATGATGTGGCCCAATAAGGATATTTTTTTTCATAAGTTTAATATCTTTAAAACATTTGCAATGTGTATGCATAATTTTTAAATAATATAAAATTGTAATGTGATTTTAATATTAATGGTGTAAAAAAAATTGTAATGTGATTTTAATATTAATGGTGTACAAAAACCCCTTTTGTTTAGTAAGTTATGAACTAATCAACAAATAAAAATGAAATGTGGGGAAGTCCAAAAAAGAGATGTGGTAAGCAAAAATTACTATAATAATAATAATTTAGTAATAAGAAGGTATAAGTATAACCGATTATTAATTTAACCACACAAAACACTATTTAAATGTAAAAATGGAAAAACAACAATATTTATATTATTGTTTAATGGAAGAAAACATGTGAAGTGTCACCTTATTGACAACTGATTGCAGTAGGTCGGCTCTAACGCTTTCTTTGGGATGGGCCATTTTCTTCCAATGCTCTCTCTAACTTTGATGGATGAAGAAACCTTGCCTCTTTAATGAAAGAGAACAAACAAGCATGAGGGAAATGACTCAAGAAATGAGAGAGAGAGAGAGAGCTATGGTCTCCAAGTTCATTCGTCCATCATAGCCTTGCAATGTTTTCTTCCTCTATAATATATTCCCATGGCTCTCTCTTATGGGAAAAACTAGAAATATTCAAGAATTGGCTCAATTGTGAACTCTCTTCCTCCATGAGATATATCTCATGTGTTAAGTGGACATTAATGGCAATCTAGTGAATGGAGTAGGCATAGAAAGACTTTTTTGATCTGTACTTGATTTCGAGTTTTTTATTAGGCCTATGTGTCTTAAATGCACCACATAATGTAGACTTTTCCATGTTTCTCATGGATTGCACAATAGTCGAAGGATGTTTTGCATGATTTTCATGGGTGATGCATGAGCACACTACACGACCCTTCAAATATATAAATTGATATTTTAACCCAACTTAATTAAGTACAAATAGCCATCGATTGATTGTATGTGCAGAATTATATGATTTATATGTTAACTGGTGACATCTTTTAGAATGGCCACTTGAATATCATAGGTGAGTAAACTATTAGAGGTGATAACATATGCCCCTTTGATGTGTGAGGTTAGGAGCATCTTGTATCACTAAAAGACATCATATGTTTATTTTCCAAATGCTTTTGTCCTAAAAAGAGTAGAGAGAGAAAGAGAGAGTGACCTAAGGAGGGAGGATGACCCAGCTAGAAGCAATGAACACTACCTACAAAACCCACAAAGAAGAGGTGATACAAGTATACAATATCTTTTACAAATGTCAAAGAAAGTTACAATAGGAGAAATTGGGTGCTTGGGGCTAGATCTGAACACCACTTTCCATGTGCATGAAGATAGCTTCAATTACAAGGAAAAAAGTTTCGTTACTAGATGATCTAGAGGTAAGAATGAAACCCTTGGTGGGATGGTAAAGAAGAGAACATCAAGAGAGAATGGACACAAAGGTGTGGTACTAGAAGATGTGGGGAGTCACTTGAAGGGAAGATCTTGTTGGAAGGCTAAAAAATATATTGAACAAAATCCATGCATCTTTAGGTTTCTTTGATTGAATCTAGAACACTACAACTACCAAAGTTTATAAAATTGTAGAACATGATAATGAGATGATGTCAAGCATGGGAGGAATGATCAAGTTAAATGGTGATGAGGAGTAACTCTACCTATCTAAAGATTGGCCATTAATGATGTGGATGGGAACTAAGGTACCGAGGAAGTTTCTAAACCAACCCTAGAATAAATGAACTAATGTTGATCAGGGGGAGGCTCATTGGGGATAGGGATTTTGAGGAATCCCTAAGGACAACCATGAGATAAAGGATCAAAAATTAATTTACATAATAGACTTACACTATGACATATGTGGATGAGTTAGCGAATGAATAGGAGACTCTAGGCTTCCCTTAAATGGAGCACTAATGATGATTCACCTAGGTAATGACCATAAACCAAGCTAACATAACATGACCATGTGTTGAGATGTGAATGCTTGAATGATGACTTATGTAAAAGGTGTACTAGTAACCAAGTGGATGCAGAAAAACTTAAGGCATGATGAGACGATTAATATATGGTAGATATAACTCTCATGAACCCTAATGATGAAGCTAATAAGATAGGATGAGTGGGATGTAATGGACCAATATATTTCTCATAAAGAAAATTCTCTCAAATTATATTAAAAATATAATCTATTCTCATCATCGCAGAGAAAAAAGTTTTAGGGCAGCCAATATTGCAATTTAATCCACTCAAAAGTAATCCAAAATCGGAAGGTACTAAAAACTAATTACATCAATTCTGAGCACAAAAGCCTCCTCCAAATACTACAAGAAAATGAAATATCACTATACATGAAACCAAGGTTCATAAATACATCTCACAAAGAAAAACATTCAAAAAGAAAGCAGAGCAATAAATAGCCTTTTATTAAATTTCCAAAAACTGATGCGGTCCTTCACTCACACCATCCCATTAGTAGTATGATAGTCTTCACTCACTCGGACCAATATATTTCAAGTAGACATGGTTGACTCGATATATTTTTTGTAATCAATGGTGACAAGTATTGCTTCCATAAAATATATATTTGTTGAAGATGGATTAATCTAAGGATCAATGTTCCGCTTGTTTTTGGTTTTTGAATATTTTTCAGATGTTTTTTATATTATTATTTTCAAAAAGAATAAAATAATCGAGATATTATATATGTTTTATATAATATAAAACATATATGTTTTATATAATATAAAACATATATGTTTTATATAATATATAATATATATATATATATATATATATATATATATATATATA
Source organism: Picea sitchensis (assembly GCA_010110895.2). Lineage (NCBI taxonomy): Eukaryota > Viridiplantae > Streptophyta > Pinopsida > Pinales > Pinaceae > Picea > Picea sitchensis. The sequence continues at coordinate 21,682 of SNQJ01S0148799.1, forward strand.
TATATAACATTTATTATATATGTTTTATATACAATAGAAACAAGGAGACATGTGTACAAAAATGAGACCAAGCAATTTTGACTTATATGTGTGGGAAGAATAATGATAGATAGAAGCAACTAGGGGTGGGGCACAATAGTAGTTTTCTTGATAGGATAATGAATAGTGGTACAAAATGTAGATGTTTTATGGTTCATGGAGTATTTAGCATAATAAACCATAAAGAATATGAATTGATCCTGTTATCGCACGGTTTGTAGGAAAGGTTTGAGTAGCTTGAGTCAAGGCTTAAAACCGGCGTAACAGGAGCTTCCCCACCCACTGTCACCTCGATGGGGATCTCTTTCTATTTAGGAGGGCTAGTCCAAGGGAGACGTCCCTATGTAATCTGGTTTATTGAAAGGCTAAAAGTTTAATGGACTGAGGTAAATGATTCCCTCTCACAGATTACTGCCCGGAAAGAGATAGTCAAGGAGATCTTCCACTGGATGGCACCTGTTTGCGAGACAAGACAAATAAAACTAGAATATGTGCTGCAGTGGTTAGTACTTCAAAGCATCTATGACTATCTTTAAATATATATATGAGCAATGAATCAAATGCTATTATTGACGAAGTCAATGATTGCTAAACAAATGCAAAAGACTTATATCACTTGTTCAATAAATGCATAAAGATGTGGGCATTCAATGTATACAATTAATCCTTGTTAAGTCACAATGCAAATCTTCTCATACATATAATGTTGCTGCGTCACAATATTGTTGCTGCTATATATGTGTGATGTCAGCCCTAGTATTTAGGTTATTTTGAAAGATAAAGAGAAAAACATTTTACAAAGCAAGTTTATAGATGTGATCAACAGCTCAAAATCTATCAAGTGAGATGACAAATGTCACAACGTTGCAGGCATAAACAAGAGATCTAAAAGGTGTGACGTCACCTATATAATTTCTGTTGCAGTTTAGGGTTAGCTAGCCAAGAAGTGGACGTTTCAGCTATTTCAACCAATGAAAACTTATGAAACCTCTATGGCTATGATAAGATGACTAGGCCACACTTTTCTATCCAATCACAAGTTCAAAATCAGCAAGACGTCATCTTTATTAGGGTTAGTTCAAATCACTAGGGTTGGATGCTAGGTTAGTTAGGGTTTCAATTTAAAAGTGTTTGAAAGAGATTTGAAACATAAACAAGCTCAAGAATTCTTCTAGACTAGTGCCTTGGGTTAATGGAGTCAATTGAAGTTTAGGAGAGACTTAAACTTAAAGACAAGAGGGTTAGGGTTTGATGGTGTTGCTATGGCAAGGCCACCAAATATAAACCCTAAGAAGAGAAGGTTGATTTAGGTGTAGCTAAGGCTAGGCCTAAGGCTTCTTCTTCTCTCCTTAAGACTTCTTTGGCAAAACGGCTAGCTTAAAAGCACAAACCTATGGCTGAAAAGTGTTGTTTAGGAGACAAGGCTTTTCAAAACCCTAGAAGCAAACCCTAGGTGTAAACTAAATTAGGCCTAGGACGCTTTCTTTCTTCAATTTGTGCTCAAAACTAACTAAAGATAAGAGGAAGTCTAGTGTAGCTATGGCTAGGCTAAAACTTCTCAAATCAAATGGCTTAAAGCCTTTATCATGGGGACATGAAGCCACAACCTACTTGTGTGTTGGCCCCCTAAGGTTTCAAGGATTAAGCAAACAACAACAAGATAACAATGTATGCAAGATATTAAATCAACAACCATTCATTCAAGAAGTTTTGATGAAAAAACACTTACAAACTCATGATGAAGCATAATCCACACCCTAGTTGTAAACCTTCCAATGATAAAAAGCACCACTT
>SNQJ01S0148801.1:0-23514 GCA_010110895.2 Picea sitchensis
CTCTGCAAGGATCAGACCGATCCTATACTTCCAGGCACAGAAGTTGTCTATGCCTTCTAGTTTCTCAACAAGCTTTGTGCTTGCAGACATCTTGTACTTGAGGCTACGAAAATGACCAAAAATTGAAAATGCTTAAAATCAAAATTTGACCTTACCAGGAGGTGCGCTTGGCTGAGGCGAGTAGCCTGGTGTCCTTGGATCTGAGAAAATCCAATTTTTACCCCGTCAAATCTGATTTGCAGATTTCTAGACTGGTGCTTCTAGTACTTTTGGTACTTCTGTGAAACTAGGGTTTCACTTTCTGGGAGATCCAACCACTGAAAAGGTGTGCTCTAGGTGCCAAATTGATCATGGGGGGAGGGCACAACTTTCTCGGTGTTTAGGGAGCTAAAAAGAGTTACTTTTGAAAAACCCTAATTTGCAGGTGCTGCAACAGTGACGTTTTTCTCTTGCAAATAGTGTTTCCTTCAGGTTGGCTCTGATACCATGTTAATGTTTATGCCATTATTATAGTTATTTGCATTTCAATAGATAAGAGCATCATAAGAACAAGATCATTGAGAAATACACATTCACAAGAGACACAACATTTATCTTGGGAAACCCTCTAGGGAAAGAAAACCCAGCAAAAACTTCCTTATCATAAATAGCTTATACAATGTTTAAGAGATAACTCAAACCAATACAGATAGTCCTCCCCAAGAGATGCACCACTCTTCTTCTCCTCTCTCCAACTGGTAACTGCAGCTTGCCTCATAAGAGAATGAGAAAGTGAGTTGTGTGTTAAAGTGAGGCGCTAACCTCCTATATATACAAGACTGGCACGTGTGAAAGGGTTTCACTGGCAGGGCCGACCTCTCACTCTGGGTGGGTAAACCCACCTCTAAATTAATTCTGGGTCTCAATAATAACTGCTGGGGCCGACTTCTTATTCTGCCCATTATAATTTTCCGATGACCAATCCGCAAAAGGGGATTTGGTCCTAATACAATTACTGACATGATTAATCCACAATGGGGATTAATCCTAATAATAAAATAACAATAATAATAAGAATTCTCTTCACAGTTACATTATTTCAACAGGTTGCAGTTGTAGTACCAGTTACAGTTAAATTTGCAGTACTAGTTACAGTGACAGTTGCAGTACCAGTTACAATTACAGTTGCATTACCGCTTACAATTGCAGCGCCAGTTCCTTCATGCGAGTTGCAACACCAGTTGTAGTGCCAACACCAATTGCAGTACCAATACCAGTTGCAGTAAAATTTTTTGTGAAGTGTTGGGACTGTTGCTTTATTTTCCTAGTGCACCTTACCTTAGCAAGATATTTCCAGAGGTATGTACTTACATATGGTTAAAATGCATTGTTATTCTAAAAGATTACTTGCAGGAGAAAGGATCTGTTGACAATCATAGATCCAAAGGGATCTCAGATCCAACCAATTCAAAGGAATAATGCACCCCAGGTTTGATTATATTGATATGCGTCTATTTGTTAGTATTTTGACATCTAGGTTGTATGCCAAAGTTATGACCATCATACAAACCCTTGGTCAAAATTAAAGCCAAAGTATTATAATGAGATTAGAGTTTAATTTCTAACTTAGATTTCTGTCAAGATAGTATATTGTCTTAGTATAGAGGACAAGTTGAAGAAAGCACTTGTAATCTTGAGTGAAGGAGACTTGGAAGAAAAGCAACACCCTCATTCTTGAGGACAAGATTCCAAGTTCTAGGTTTGATTGATTAAGTTGATAAAATTCAAAATTGCACATGACAATTTTGATAACTACCTCATTACAAGTAAACACTATAGTTGAGGTAGCAGTGTTTGGAAAGTATTATACTTGGTAGCATGTGAGCATATTGAGATAAATGCTTATTGTAATCATTTACCAGATACAACTAACATCTCTTGTAGGAGAAACTTCTTGTGTTGGTTCCAGGTTATCATCGAGGAGTGTTTGATCACAACACTTGAAGAGTATTGATCTCATTTCGTATTGTATTTCTTAATTTTGATCTTTGTTTCAAGAATGTCACAAGTGATAACTCTAAAGGAGCTACTGTGACGATTATTTGTGCTATTGTTTTATTACTATTATCAAAAGAGTATTATTCTTTCTTGCTGTTTTGTTGACCTTGTTTCGTCATAGGTGATAACCCTGGGGAATCTATAGTGATGGTTGCAAGGGGAAACATACTATATGAGACATGGAACAAACTATCCAAGTTGTATACATGATCATATACATTCTGAAGGTGAAGAAGAAACTACTTTTGAGACACAAAGTATCTCATACCGAGATGGACTGTAAGGAGTAGAAGGCTCCAAAGATGACAGGACAATAGAACAAGGACTCACAATATACTTGTTCAAAGGATAATGAAGCCACCTTGACAGGAAGCAAAATTCACTTGAAGTCCGACTCAAATTTTCATATTAAGACTTGGTATTCAACACCAAGTATATCTTGTAGAGACTATGAAGTCCTTGTAGACTCAGAAGAAATCGAGAACAGGGTGAGCCTAATCTCAGAGAGGATCAGATGAGAAAAGGAGACATATTCCAGGACTCGTAGACATATTCTAAGAGTTGAGAAGACTATATTGTAGCTTTAGACACCTCTAGGAGAAATGGGAAGATTCCATTGTTTCAGTGACAAAGAAGGAAGCCGGTTAGAAGGACTAGGATATGGATTTTTCCATGAGACTAGAAGGGAAGTCAGTGTCAACTTCCAAGATTGATCTAATAGATCAATCATGTTGTAGATAAAAATATAAAATATGTACGAAGACTGAATTATGTCCAAAGGATTCTCCCAGTAAGAGGGAGAATACTGTGACGAGACACTTGCTCCAATAATTGAAGAAATAGTTCTAGTATTTGAAGACAACCAAAACAACCATGATTCATATACAATATGAGATGCAGGGGGAGAAATCCACATATTTAAAATTAAGTGTCATTTGGTGCAGTACATTAGTCGGGAAATGGAGACATGACTAAAATAGCACATAGTGTTACCTCCATGAAAGAAGAAGAGCTATTTCCGGTATCAATTATTGAGCCACTTTCAGTTTCAGATGAATTTGTTGTTGTAAAAGAGTAAAGGAACTACTCTCAGAGTTTAGCAGCTATATTGATTCTTATCTTTAGAGAAGTTGTAGGTGCATAGTCCCAATCCCAGAGGAACAATTGTAGAAAGAGTAGAAGACACACTCTTAGACAATGAGACAGATAGTGCTTTGCAAAAAACACATAGAGCTAGCACGTGATTGCGCATACTAAGTTGAAGCTAAGCAAGTGTACCATATTGGTACAATGAGATGTGAAAATTTGGTTTCAAAGTACAGGACAAGAAGACTCATGTCTAGAAGTTGACGCAAGCTCCAAAAGCTTGCTATGGAATAATTGATAGTTTTCTGATGAGCTTGGACTTTACCAAGAGTAAAGCTAATCCCAATATTTACTTCAATATTGTGGATGATGGAACAATTATATTGCTGCTATGTGTGGATAACGTATTCTTGACAAGTGAAGAAAATATCATCATAGATTGCTAGGTGAATCTTGTTGCAGAATTTGAGATGAAATACCTAAGCCCGATACATTATTTCTTAGGTCTTGAATATTGGTAGAGCCTAGAGAAGATCTTCCTTAACCAAGGGAAGTATGTATTTGAAATAATGAAGAGGTTTGATATGTTGTAAAGCCATGAACACACCCATGGAAACAAAGTTGAATCTCTTGGTTGATACTTCGTCAGAATTGATTGATGCTACTCTGTACAAACATATTATTGGTTTGTTGATGTATCTGATGAATACCAGGCCAGATATATGTTTTTCTATGAGCACCTTGAGTCAATATCTGGTAGAGCCCAAACATGTTCACCTTGTAGTTGCAAAACATGTGATGAGATACCTTAAGGGTACGCTGGAAATTGGAATATGGTCTCTGCTATTTTGGAGATCATGACTTCAGACTGGTTGGTTATACCGATTTAGATTGGGCTGGAAGTGTTTTTGATAAAAAGAGAACTTCAGGATGTTGTTTTAGACTGGGGTCAACCATGAATTCATGGAAGAGCAGGAAGCAATCCAATATTTCTCTCAGCACTACAGAAGCATAATACATTGCAACATGTTCTGCCAATTGTGAAGCGATATGGATTTAGAAGTTGTTGACAGGTCTATTCGATCTAGAGATGGAATCCATCGTGATTCTATGCGATAACCATAGTTGCATAAAGATGACATAGAGCCCCGTGTTCCATGACAAGTCAAAGCACATGGAAATCCGATATCACTACATTTGTGATATGGTGCAGAGGGGAGTTGTAAAGCTCCAATATGTTGGCACATATGAGCAAGTTGCATATGTGTTGACTAAGCCTCTATCTCATGTAAAGTCTAAATACTTTCGAGACAAGCTTGACATAGTCTGAAAGGACCTCCCTCGAAAGGGGGAGTGATGCTGATGATACTATGGTATCCTGAACAATAATGGGTAGCTCAGTTAGGATTTAATATCCTAGGGGACTGATCATCCTTGGACAGATCTCAAAGGTCCGGTAAGGATGGTCTATCAAAGTACCAGTGCATGTATATGCCAACTGTGGTCAGTAGTGGTAGCTCCATTGGGATTTTTATAATCCTAGGGAATCCTATGATTCCTGGGAAGATCCCAAATGTTCAGTAAGGACGGTCTGTCAGAGTACCACATGGTAGCTCCGTTAGGATTTTATATCATAGGGAATCTTATGATTCTTAGGCAGATCCCTAGGGTTTGTCAGAGTACCACAAAATTTTGTTGTTGCACCTACCTCATTCTGTTGCCATATGCTGATGATGTTGTTATCTCAACCTCATACTGATGATGTTTTTATCTCAACCTTGCGTTGATGATGTTGTTATCTCAGCCTTGTGTTGATGATGTTGATGATGTTGTTATCTCAACCTCATGTTGTTGATGTTGTTGTCTTAGCCTTGCGCTATTGATGTTGCTCCAACCTCGTGATGTTGATGTTGTTGTACTAGCCTTGTGCTGTTAATGTTGGTGTACCAACCTCGTGTTGGTAATATTATTATTGTAGCTTCATGCTATTGATGCTGATGCTCCAGCTTCATGTTGAAGATGATGATGACGATGAGGCTACTTCATCTTCATGCTGAAGATGTCGATGATGATGTATTAGTCTTGTACTGATTGATGATGTTTTATTAGTGTTATACTAATTGATGTTGATGCAAATAATGATGACAATGATGCCATTCCAGCTCCATGATATGAATGACGATGATGATGCTATTCCAGCTGCATGTTGTGAATGGAGATGATGATACTATTCCAGCTCCATGCTATGAACAATGATGTTATTGATGATGAGAAAAACTTCCGATGATTTATAGATGTGCCAGTCAGTGTTCTAGATGCTGATGAATGTTGCTGCCCTCTCTCTCTCTTGATGATGTTGTATTGTAGAATACCCTTCTTTTTAAGGGGGAGTGTTGAAATCTTGTAATTGTGAAGAATATTCTAACTATAATTGAGTTATTATCATGTAGATCAATCCCCTTTTGTGGATTGATCATGTCGGGACTTATGTATGACCAAATCCCCTTTTGTGGATTGGTCAAAACCTAATCAAATGATTCTAATTGAGAAGTCGCCCCCTAGGGATAATTAAAGTGGTTTTAGACACTAGATGAAGAAGTCGACCCTGCTTGATGAAAAGACATAACCCTAGCGCAACTAGTATAAATAAGGGAGGCTAGCACCTCATTCTTACACTCACTCTACCACTCATCTAGTGTACAAGTTTTGGAGATAGCTGTAGTTTCCAGAAGAAGGAGAGAGAGGAGCATGCTTAGTCTTGGCTATTCTTGGTGGCCTTGTATTTTATCTTGGCATTGTATTGGTAATCTGTATTAAGGAAGTTTTTGCTATTTTTTCTCCCCCATGAGGGTTTCCCAGGATAAAATGATGTGTACCTTGTGATCGTGTTTCTCTTAGTGATCCTGCTTATTCTATTATTGTCTAGTAAATTGAAAAGAACTTAATAGAAGCTATAAATTTAACAATCAGTGTAGTAGAACTATCCAAACATATTACATCTAAGGAATAGAGATAGCCATAGATTCCACATTTAGCCATAGTAATGGTACAACATATTTCACCAAAGGAATAGAGATATCCAGAGCTTCATGAACCATCAAAAAATTATAAGGAGACTGCATAATGTATTTGAAAGAGAGATTAACAAGATTTCTAGAGGGGTGAGGAGGGGAGAAAGCACCCAAAGAATGCATAGGGTTTGCATTCAAAGTGGAAATTTTTAGAATAAAACCTGTGCTCGTTTCACCGTAGACAATATCTCAATATTGTCACCCAACCATAGGCACAAATTCCACCCCCGAGCACCTTAAACTTGACATAAAGAATAATTCCGGAAGCAAACCCTAGAAGATAGCCAACCAAGGTAGCATACTTCTCTCTAGAGCTAGTGTACCAAGAAAAAATTCCAAACCATAACCAAGAAAAAATTCCAACCATAACCAAAGACCAAGTCACCACTGCAACAACTACAACTCTCCTCCAATCATGTGCACCACTTGTCCTTATGCAATTGTGAGAGTGAGTGTGACAAATGAGCTCCAACACCCTCTTATTCATAGTACTCCAAGTGACATAACGGGGCCTACTTCTACTTCTAGAGGATAATAATTTAATATAAATTATTATCTTGAGCCGACTTGTTTTCTAAGGTTATTTCCTAACCTTCTAGGGTTTCTCTTGCTTCCCGGAATATTATAGACTCGTTCAAGGTTACCTATAGAGGTTAATACCTGATCCAGATTTTATGAGCAGAACGAAATGAATACAGATTGTTAAAATATTCTTAACACAAAATAACAGAGATACAATAAAACTGGTTTTCTATTCAATAAGAAAATAAGCTGAAACTGTAAAATGCAGTGGAAAACAAGCTTGCTGGAATGGTGGCGGCTTATCTCTGAGAAGAGATGTGACGACTGCATTCATTCACAAGAAGATGGTTACAATGAGGCTCTGAAGGCCTTTTACAATAAACAGGAATGTCAAAAACCCTAGACATCCAAAAACCTAACCCTAAGAGATGAAGCACCAAAAGTCACGTGAGCCTCGTTTGGGTAAGTTAGTACATCGACTTCCCGTTGTAACTTTTGCATATGATCTATGTTTTAGGCGCACGATAGCACATTGGAAAGGTCTAACCAAGAAGACAAATTTTTGACTGGACTAGTTTAAAGCCATCAACAGTCACATGGGCCCCAAATCCCCAAAAAAGTTCGTTTAGGGGATCAAAACGATCCCAGAAGTTTGAAACCCGAAAAATTGTTGAAAAAATGCTAAGGTGGAAAAATGTTTTTTCAATAAAGTGGAATAGGTGGGTGGCCACCGATATCCACCTGGATCAATACCTCCCACAACTTCCATAATATCAACACTCCCTCCTAGCAAGGGAGGTATTAAAGGCAATGGTCTTGAGCACAAACAAACCATTCAACCGGTAGCATCATCATAGCCACACATGCTATCTCATGATCAAATCACGAGTACCATCATCACTATACAACTAGATAGGCTCCATGGAAATAAGAACAATGCCATCCAATAGAACACAACTGTGTCTATTCACAATAGTATACAACTACTATCTAGTGGTACACAACCACTCCTAGAAGCACACAACTACTAACTAGTGACACATAGTTACTACTAGTGGATCACATCCACCATAGTAGCATACAACTACTATATAGAGATATATAATCTCCACAAAAATCATATCATCTGATATCAACCTGCATCAACAATGTCATGATACAAACTGAGTCAACTAGGCCATTCTTCCACTCTCATATGTGAGATCTGGAAGAGCACATTCCCTCGAAAAATTAAACATCAACCATGGGATGTTTGAACTATTCTTATCAAACATAAAATAATGACTGCCACTGATTGTTGAACTTGGACCATTCTACCTAACCGGGCCATTCTTCTGGCACTATTCATAGTGCAACCTGGAGAGAATGAGTCTGCCCTAGGGAATGATTGCCTGGGCCATTTCCTACGGAAACAAGTGTCCTTGATTGCCTATCCTGGACCATTCAAACTAACTGGTCCATTCTTCCGACACTATTCACACTGCAACCTAGAGAGATTGAGCCTTCCCTAAGGAATGACTATCTGAACCATTTCCTATGGAAATGACTGTATTGTACCAACCTCCTATATCAGACCATTCTTTGAAATTGCTCACAACTGTGAACTTCGAAAGAATGAATGCCTAGAGAGGTGGACCATTCTGCTTGACCACTTCTCAGAGTGACTGCCAAAGAGAATGACTGTCCTAGACCTTTCTCCCAAACTAGCCACAAGGGGAATCACTGTTTATGGTACATCAACAATCCGTGAGACAATTTTCGTTACGCCGTTCATCACAAATATTGGACCACTTTCTAGAACTAAAAAGTGACTGCCCAACCTGGACCATTTTCCAAACTAGAAAATGATTGTCCATCAAGAATATTGGATCACTTTCAAGACTGGAAAGTGATTTCCCAACTTGGACCATTTTCCAAAATGAAAATGACTGTCCATATATCAATAACATATCGGTGCTCCCTTCTAACCTGGTGGGTAATCAATTCCCTTTCCAATAAGGAAGTAACTCCACGAGTCCCAGATTGTCCCTTAAGTACATAGAATTTTCATCTTAGACATAGGCTTTACCAAAATATCTGCTATCTGCTCATCTGTGGAGATATATCAGAGAACCACTTCTATCCTTTGGAACTTATCACAGAGAAAATAATACTTGATCTCAATGTGCTTCGACCTGTCATGGAACATCAGGTTCTTTGAGAGCTTCAAACAACTTTGGTTATCACAATATATCACCGTCGAATCCAACACCTGATCAAACAGTCCAAAAACTAGCTTACAGAGCCACACTGCTTCCATACAAGCATCACAAGCTGCAATATACTTTTCTTTTGTAGTGTTGAGTGTAACAAACTTCTTTTTCTTGCTAGCCCATGATGTCGTGGCAAATATCAAACTGAAACATATCCAAGAAGCACTTCTTTTTTCATATACACTCCCCAAATACGTGTAGATGGGGAGTGTAGATGAATCGATAAATCCATGCAGCTGTATATCATAACTCAAATGTCCCACGAAGATACTTCAAGGCATGCTTTGCAATTATTAAATTCTCATGGCTAGGTTTGACCTGGAACTAGCTCAACATGTTCACAACAAAGAAAATGTTTGACCTAGTATTCACCGAATACAACAAGAATCCAATCAACTTCTGGTACAGGGATGAGTCTACTAGATCAGAGTCTCTTAATTTCTTTAGATCTGTCATCATGGGAGTTTTGCAATGGATTTACAATCCATCATCCTGGACTTTTGAAGAACCATTTTGATACACTTCCTTTGTCATAGGAAGTTTTCACCACGCTTATGCTGTACATGAGAGGCTCTGTGCCAAGTTGCTTGAATCCATACAAGGTGTTCCTCCATCTGCATATATAGGTCTCTTTCTGGTATACCTCAAAACCTTGAGGTTGCTCTACATATGTTTTTTCCTCAATTGATCTATTGAGAAGAACAATATTTTACATCTGATATAAACTCCAATTCATGGATACTGTAAGAGATATAATGACTCAGATAGAGGTATATCTGGTTTACTGGAAAAATATGTCATCATAGTATTCTCCCTCCTTCTGGGAGAAGCCTCTAGTTTTGAATCTCACCTTGTATTTCATAAATATTTTTCACAATTTCTCACATACATTGTTCTTCATCACAACTTCCTTCCATTCCTTTTTCTTGACTGCTTCTAGTGGGTTCAAACCATGCTGGTAGTCTTATGATTCTCAATATAATAACTGGTTCAATTGGTTGTTCTGGTTTTTTCTTTCTTTATTGGAATCTTCATGTTTTTCCTCATTTTCCTCTTCATTGTTGGAGTCCATGGAATCTTGTATAGATTCTATGTCCTTCCTTCCTGAAGGTTCCAACTTCTTCCTTTCGTTATAGGAACATAAATGTGGATGGAAAACAAAGGGTACTCAAGGATTCTTTTTGAAGAAGACTTCTTCTAGAGTCAGGCTGAACACATGCTGTTGATCATGACTGTTACTTCCATGGACAGATACTTCATAGTCTTCATGGATTATTATTCAATGGATCATATCATTGGGGATTAGCTGCCTTCTAATCTCAACTTCATGCATGAATGAGAAATATGCATGCTCTTCTTTTGGAAATTTTCAATTATCTCCCTCCATATGAGAGAGTCCATGCTTCCATATGCATCCTTATTTCTTTATGCAAAGTGTCATAAGTATATTATAGTTTCCTATTGATTATTGACTTCTTTTTGGTCTGAATCCTTCTGGGTTTCTTCAAGTTTGATTCTAATCGAGGCCCATATGGAAGTTGTTACTTATATAATAGATTCCATAGGAATTGTCAACAAATGTTGTCAACGTACTTCATCCTTTTCAGATACATTGTTTGACTTGAATAATAGTCATTGTAATGGAAACCCTTATCTTGTTATTCTTCCATAGGTGTTTTCATTGACATTGAACATATTATCTTCCAAGAAATAGATACATATGATATGTACAGGAACTATGTAAACATGGTATGTACAAGGACTATGTTCCAGAAGAATATTGTTACCTTGACTAGTAGAAAAAGTATGCTTCATCCTGCTTGACTTTATTTGAGGGTTCCTTTTCTTTAACTCATGACACTGGTTCTTGTAGTGACCATATTTTCGACAGTTCAAGCATTGTATTTTTAACATATCCTTTTCTTTATTTGGTTTCTTCCTTGAGCCAAACTTCTTCTTATTCCTGAATTTCTCGAACTTTGCTGTGTATGCTTGATCATCGTCTTTCTTTTGGGATTTCTCTTTTGTGCTAATCCTTGATTCTTCTTGTGCAAAATAAGTCCAAAGTTATTCAAATGTGGGATAGTCCATTCTTGTGTTCATGCTTGTGGAAAATGTGTTCCATGTCTTGGGAAGACCATTAAGTACAATATTTACTAGTTCCTTTTCTAAAATGATTTCCTCAATAGATTGTAGTTGATCTCTTAAATGATAGATTATTACAAAGTATGATGTTATGGTGTCATCATAATTAATTTTCAGGTCACAAAGCTCATTCTTTAGACTCATTACTTGTCCAATATTTCTGACTGAGAAGAGGCTAGTTAGGGAATCACACATCTTCTTAGTTGAGTCAAGATGAAAAATGTAGGGCATCAAATGGTCCTTTACATAGTCCACTATGATACTCATAGCATTGATGTCATTGTCCTTCAACTTCTCCATAGTTGCAGTGTTCTGAGGTTCCTTCTCTTTTCCTACTTAAAACTGTGGTTCCATGATCTTCCCTTTCACGATATCCAACACTTTATTCTTGGCAAGGATGAGTTTCCTTCTCTTTTCGTACTTCAAACTGTGGTTCCATGATCTTCCCTTTCACGATATCCAACACTTTATTCTTGGCAAGGATGAGGTCAATCCTTGTCTTCCATGCTCTGAAGTTAGAAGCCCCTTCTAACTTGTTTTCTGACTTCATAGAATAAGTCATGACTGCTCTGACTTGGTCAACCTTTGACTTTGACCAAAAAAACAAACTTGACACCTTGTCTTGCTGAGAGTACTAGGAGGTGCGCTAGGCTAGGGCACACTAGGTTATCCATGAATTAGGTAAAGTGATTCACTTAAGGTGCCTCAACACAAGGATTAGTGTTTCATTGTTGTAGCAAAAAATCTGACTGCAACTGCAACTGCAACTGAGCAAATCCTCCCAATCTACCTTCCAATGGTTAGACTATCCAAAGATAGTGTGGGCCCATAACCTGTTAGAATAAAATGTGTGCTCATTTCACCGTAGACAATATCTCAATATTGTCACCCAACCATAGGCACAAATGCCACCCCCAAGCACCTTAACCTTGACAGACAAAATAATTCCGAAAGGAAACCCTAGAATCAATGGCCAACTAAGGTAGCGTACCTTTCTCCAGAGATAGCTTACCAAGAAGAAAGTCCAAACCATAACCAAACAGAAATTCCATCCATAACCAAAGACCAAGTCACCACTACAGCTGTTATCACACTAAGTTACTTTGGGTCTTTAGCCCTTAGTTTTAATTTTTCTAAGCCTTTAGATTTTTAGATTTTGATTTGTTTCTTAAAGGTGTGATTTACTTCTGTTATCTTGATAAATAAAGACTTAAGTCATGACTCAAGTTTTGATCCTCACATAAAATTTTGGCCTAGGTTCATTTTCTTGGCTTATGTTTTGACCCCCTTCATGACTTGACACTAAGCTTGAATCACCCCACGACCAGCTTGAATTGACATGTCACCCTCATCACTCATGCCTCTGTAGCCTTTCCATGATATCCCTTTGTCCTATGCTTAATGGTCAAATCATTTTTTGAAAAGGGATCACTTCCAACTCACCAGGAGTTTCCGTAGCACACTCCCTGTCCTTCATATTTTACCATGATTTGTTATCATAACACTGATGTCATGTCTGCCTTGTTTTCAACACCATGGTTAGTTAAAATATTCCTTCAAGGATTCATATTTATGATCTTTTCTAATGGTTTTCAAATTTTGAAAGCTCAAAACTTTGTGCTGCAAAAACTACTAGTTCAGACCAATTGGCAGTGGCACTATAGATTAGATGATAAGGTGGATTCAAAGGTCAAGTTTCTCGTGACACACTCCTAAATTTTTTCTAAGACTCCGAGTTATCCTCATTCTCCAGGTATTCCATGGTTTCACTCATCTGCATATCATTTCAAGGAGTAATTATCTCTTGGAGTTTGGGTAGCGATCATGCCTGATAATTGGAGGAGGTCTTTTCCCTTGTGCTTTCCTATCAATCTTTCTTTCACTCAAACCCTCAGTCATCATCACCTGGTTATCAATATTAAGACATCTTCTCGCAATTCTCCCAAGTTCTGAGTGCCCAAGCAAGCTTTATCTCCTATATGCACACTGTGCTACCTAAAACCGCTCCTGAAACCAAACTACCTTTTTTTTCCCCCTGCTTCCTCTACCATTTGAATTGGAGTGTGTTTTAACCTGGTTTTCAAAGATCATCATAGTGGATCCCTTCACCATATGATTATTCCTCAGTTTTGAGATATGTAAACATTCAAGGGAGGAAAATTTGCAGCCATTGTTTCCTAAGCTAGCAAGCAGTTTGAGTTAGGGGAGATTCCTGGAAAGGGGCAACCATTATTGACTATCAAATTATTATTGAAGTCTGAATCTTTTGTTTTCCTAGCCATCGCTGCACTATAGATTTTAAACCTTTCATCCTAAACTATGGAGACTCCTCAGAAGAAGAAGTTGCATAAGGGAGGTACTGTGGTTAGAACTGAGCCTGCAAAGATGGATTTATTTGAGGTAGAGCCCATGGCTAGAGAAGTTTTTCTAAAGGGTGGGCTGCCTTACTTTATGCCAAAACATGCAGAGGGGTCATCCTGAGGTGGCGAGGCAATGTGCCTGACATTTTGATGGCATGAAGACTAAGGTAGGGGACCTAGAATTTGAGGTGTCCGAGACCTCTATTTCAGCAGCTACAAGGATCCCTATCACATAAGAGAAATGGTTTAAATCCATGGATTTGAATGAAACCTTTTCCAAATACTTCCTTAAGCCAGAATATCAAGCTGATAATCTGTCCAAAGGGGTACCAAGAAGTCATCTGGTTGGGAGATTTGATAAAATGTTGAAGATCATTCAAAGGTACTTCACATGTGAGGGGAGATTCAATACACTATACCAGTACCATATAAGGCTTCTGCTGCATTTTACTGGCAAATATGAAATGAACATTCCCTTATACTTGTTGAGAAGTATAGGCAAAATGTCAGATAGAGTTCAATCTAAATCAAAAGCTGTGGATACTAGCATTTTTCATTCTGGGTTGAATAGAATGCTGGTTTCTAAAGAACTAAGAAAGAGGATTATCTCATGGGAACACTTCATGTCTTTTGCTCACATGAAATTGGACATAGAAGCTACTCCTAAGTCACAGGTACCAAGCCCTTTTCCATCCACCAGTGCTACTCCAACATGAGCCAACAAGAAAAGAAAGAGTAAGGCCCCTGTTCAAGATCAAGAAGCCATCAAGGAAGTGGCATAAACAAAGAGGGAGGCTGACCATTCTCCACAGAGAGACCTGTCACCCCCTCCTGCACCAGAATTAGAAGAGGTCCCTTCCTCTACTAAAGCCACAACCAAGAAAGGAAGGAAAATACACTTCTCTTCATCTCCTTCAAAAATTAGTACAAAATTCATAAGACCTTTCACAAGATCATTAGTTCTCCAGGACACTGTTGAAACTCAAGCCCTATCAAAGGTTTCCACCCTGAAGAAAAAGAAGGTTAAGGGAAAAATCATTGAGAAGCCTGTGGCTTTCATTCCAAAGAAGAAGAGGGATAAGGGCAAAGGCATGGAGAAGCCTGTTGAGATATAAGAGGTAATACCTGTGCAACATGAGGATGAAGCCATAAAAAATCCTATTGAGACTGTCCACATCACCACTCCACCTAGCAACCAAAACTTCAAAAGATTGATTAAACAACTCAGGGAAGCTAGGAAGGAGGTGGCTCATCTGAAAGTTGAAGCCCTATCTGAAAGGACTAAGATGAAAGAGCTCATGGATGGTTACATCCACACTCTTGACTTAGCAATATTTTCAGCAAGAAGAGCCCAACCTCTTCATAGGAAACTTAAGAACCTCTATAGGCAAAACAAAGACTTCCAATCTTAGAACATAAAGCTAAAAGCATAGTTGCAATGGTTCCAGGATGAGATGGTTCAAAGAAACTTGAATGTGTTGGTTGAATCTACTACTGAAAAGGAGAAGCCAGTAGCCAAGGAAAGCATAACTCTAGTGGAAGCCTGTTACTACTAAAGGGACGCATGCTGATGTGCCAAAGGGAAGTCCTCCTTCCACAAGAAGGAGTGTCAGGTTGATGAAGTGATTGGTGAAAGGTGAGCTCCATTTTTGAAGATGGCCCTTTTTTGCAAGGATAAGTCATTGAGAAAATATTACTTTTTGCCACCTATACATGCTATATAGGCTTCTAATGCATACTTCTCAGGGTTTTTGGTGTTTTGCAAAGAGTTAATCTCTTCAACAGAAGTAGCACAAACATTCTATAGTGCTATGGTGCTACATAATTGTCTAATTTTCATACACTATCAGTCTGCTACCTATGACACTACCTAATTGCCTAAGACTGCTGTAGCGATGGCGTTGCTAACTTCCAGGGGTGCTACCAAATCTGTCAATAGTGAAATGATGGTGCTGCGAATTCAACTGAGCGCTACCAAATTACACGCAGATACACATGCATGCACTACCAAATTTTTAACAGAGAGTGAATTACAAGGAATTTGATGGAGGCACTACAAAATATCGCTACCCAGAGAATTACCGAAAGACGCTACCAACATGTACCAGGAATCAAGGGGTCCAAATTATCATCCTTGTGAGTGGTTGAAGATGTGGAGAAAGGAAGAGATGGTAGCTGGCATCGCGATGAAAATTTACAAGTCTATGAAGGACACTTGGCATGCATGGAGATGCACATCAAAGAAGATCAGGTCAATACAAAGTTGGTTGGATCAGTGGCCAACATTTTCCCTTTTTATAACACAGTTTTTAGTTTAAGCTGTTAGATGAAATAACTATTTGGAGATTTTCATGGGAGGAAGGCCAACTCCCACCTCTAGCTGTTGCCTTCCCTTTTGTTATAAATAGATTGTTCAAATGCTTTAGTAGGTTCGAATGGTTGAGCTAGGCTCCCTTATTTTGTAATATTTTTATGAAGCTACTGGTTAACTGGTTATGTACATTATTTGAGACTTCATGATTAATATAAGTCAGCTTTCTTACTCTAGCTTATTTGCCTCTCATACTGAAGTATTGATGCTTGAATGATTCACATGGATTGTTGTAGTGATATTATGATGAATGTTTGATTATAATATTATTATGATGTTCTTCAGTTTCCTTAAACTTTGAATTCAAGAAGATATTGTGTTTGAGTTTTTCTTCCTTAGGCTGCTTGAAGACCTGATGTCCATAGCAGACCTCTACATTTTCCTCACCAAAGTCTTCCCTCTATTCACCTTTACTCCCACTTACTGACTTAAGTTAATCAAGACCTCAATTGCTTGTGCATGCTAGCCCAGATTTTCGAGTTAGAACATTATTATCTTGAGTCTTGTCCATTTGACCTCTTTAAAATCATTTACATTTACACATAATCTGATGGGTACTGGACTTACCTTCTATGCAATTTGAGGGTGATTCCTAGTGCTAACAACAACAACTAAAACTCTCCTCCATTCATGCACACCACTTGTCCTTATGCAGTTGTGAGAGTGAGTGTGAAAAATGAGCTCTAGAGCCCTCTTATTTATAGTCCTCTAAGTGACATAACTGGGCCAAATTCTACTTCTGGAGGATAATAATTTAATATAAATTATTATCTTGAGATGACTTGTCTTCCAAGGTTATTTCCTAACCTTATAGGGTTTTTCTTGCTTCCTGGAATATTCTAGACTCATTCAAGGTTACTTGTAGAGGTTAATACCTCCCGCAACTACCATAATATCAATAGAAACAAAGCCTCCAAGGAAAGAGGACACAACCATCATAGAGGGAGACACTACCATTGAGCTCTAAATGCCAAAAGGACCATCATTGGTTGCAAAATCCACCACAACATAGAGATAATTGGCGGTCATGCCAAGCTTAGATGCTAATAGGCCGAGGCCACATGTGTGCATGAGCTAAGGATCGAGAGAGCACACAAATAGGGTTGAACCCTAGCCGATGTTTCTTTGGAACGTCGAACATATATTTCCATAAGCCCCATTTTGTTGGATGATGGTTTCGTTGTGCATTAGATAATGCTTCCATTTATTAACATCCTTAACCATGACATATAGTTCTTTATCATATGCACGATAATTCAAGATTGGAAAATTTCAGAACGATATCATATTGACTTATCTCCTTGCCCCAATATCACTCCCATAACATATCTACTTGCATCCATCTCCAATTCAAAGTGCTTCTACAAATTGGGCAATGTGAGATCGAAGCTTGACAAATATTTCATTTAAACTCTTCAAACGATTCCTACTAATTATTTCTCCACTAGAAACCCTTGGTGTTGGATGTAATGGAACATAATAGTGAAACTACAACTAAAAAGGATGCTATAAAATTTGAAGGTATTTTGCTTCTCCCACAAAGATCCTAACTTTAGTGACATTAATAAGAGTTAGCCACTTAATGATGGCTTGAATATTCACATGATTAATATTGAGTTCCCCTCCACCAATCATATACCACAAATGCACCAAGAACTATTGGCCAAATTCACATTTCTTAAGGTATTCTAGTAGTTGATTCTTTTTCAAGGTCTCTAACACCTGCATGAGAGGTGAAATATACTCTTCCTAGGTAGATATACAAATCTATATATCATTGAATTACACTCTTACAACTATATCTAGAAAGGGATGGAATACATCAATCATATAATTGATACATGTAGTGATTTGGATTGGATCATTATATTGTTTTTCATCTTTCTCGATCCTTCAAGAGTGGAAAAAATTGAAGGAATTAGCTTGCAGGGCCATTTTAGTGGCAAGTCCCAGTTTGGAAAATTGGGGCTTGGAACCTTTCGAGGCCAATTGAGGCATTAAATGACATTTTTTGGGGTTAATATTACCCAACATAGCTTATACCTTGTGACACTATTATACACATTGATAAATTTCCAGTGGTGCAAAAATCACATCAATCAGAGCTCATAAGAAAAAGTTATGCCTCCCGCAAGTTGACCTACCATGGTATGCGATGATACCACATTATCCACCGTTACTCATGCATATGGGACTAGCCGCGTATTTAATTTCAAGAAGATTATATAAGGTCCAAAACCCTATCACAATTGAGGGTTGAGGAAGTCAAAAACCTACCCTAGATGGTTATCGAGCTATTTTAAATACCAGGCCACTAGGAGAAGAAGGGGTTCCATTCTTTTTCATTGTATCTTATTCCATAGCTGAGAAAAAAATATGAGAGTGGTATTTTGTGAGTATAACAAAAGAGGAGATATTATGTAGTAGCCATAAAGGCCACAGGTCAAAGGAAACTCCATAGAGAGTGCCTCTTTCTTTGTACTTGCATCATTTCTATACCAGAGAAAAGAGAGAAGATCAACCTCACCTTCTAGATGGGTTTTCTCCGGTATTGAGTTTACTAGGTCATATATTGTGTTTATTTCTGGATGGTGTGATCATATTTCACTATTCTATATTTTCTCACATTTTATCTATTTCATGCATAAGTAGAAAATGAGTAACTAAATATTCTAGAATCTAAAGGAATTTAACCTTCATACTGTAGATTTCAATTTTATTTATCAGATCTGTTGTGACGAAATATTCTAATGGAATATCCATGATATTTTACAGATCATATTGGTATCAGAGAAGATTTTCATTTTGGGTATTTGTGGGTAGTTGGAGGATCCAAGAATCATCTTAAAGATAAGTCGTAGAAACCCTAGCCATGGTATACAAGTATGTTCATAATAACTGTCAAGATCCAACATAAGAAATATTTGAGAGGTTGGAAGCACAGGTCGTCGACATTAGTCACAATATGAACCTCCTCATGACATCTCTAGCAAGAAATCTCAGACTTCTCGGAGATGATGGGGGTTCTAACTCAGAGATCAGATCGAAGGGGAAAAAAGGAGATTAGGAAGACTCAGGAAAGGATTCATTGAAGGAATCTGAGAAAGAGAAGCTGAGTTTGAGTGCTGTTAACCCTTCACAATCCGTATTCAAGCTGGAATAAAAAGTGGACATAAAGCCATACCAAGGTGAGATTGATGCATTAAAACTAAATCATTGGTTGCAACAACTAGAAATTTATTTTAACATTCACCATATAGAGGAAGAGAAGAAGATTTCAATTGCTAGATTGAAGTTAGAGGGCCATGCTTTAAACTGGTGGGAAATACACACAGAAACAATTAGGTTGGAGGGTGATCCACTAGTATCTAGAAGGGAAGACTTCAAAACCCTCATCAAGCCACAATTATACCCTATTGAGTATGTAGAGGACCAATGGATCTGGTGGCACTCTTCAGGAAGAGGTAGGGTCAGAGTGTATAGGATCACACCACTGAGTTCAAATACATGGCCATTGATCCAGGTGTATATTGGTGTCCACCTGCCTATTCCAAATGGCTCCTCTTGACAATTTTTAGTTCAACATGTTCTTCTGTACTTATTTGTAATTGTGGGTTCTACACTTCTGGGGTTGTCTGAATCCCTACACATCTTCCAGGTGGAGACTGGTGGCCTCCCACCTAATCCAACTGGTTTATTTTGGAAGTTTTCACGTCAACACATCTTTTCGTACTTTCAAGGCCGTTTTGGGGTCCTAAACAATGTTTTTTTTGGTTTGCCACAGCCAAATTGTAGATGGAGTCAGAGTTTGAAGGAATAATGTGTAGTTCTCAAAAGGATCTTTCTAATGGGATATCACATGCCTAAAATAAAGGTCGTATGCAAAATTTACGACCCCAGGAAGTTGAGGTACCAACTTACCTAGCAGGGCCCACATAAATTTTGGCGTTTCACCTCCTAGGGTTAGGTTTTTGGATGTCTAGGGTTTTTTCATTCACGAGTAATGTTAAAAATTCCTCTCGATCCTCATTGTAATCATTCTTCTTAGACATATGCACATAACAACCACATCTCTTCTCAGAGATAACTACCACCATTCGAGCAAGTTGTCTTCAATTATGCAATTTTACAGTTTCAACCTATTTCATTTATTCAATAGAAGTTATTGTTCACTAGATATCTGTTTTTGTTCTTTGTATCTTCGTGTTATTTTATTCAGTCTATTTTTCAGTTCGTTCTGCTCATAAATATGGATCAATGGTATTAGAGCGGTATGCTCTTCATTTTTTTTTCTTCGTGCATGTCCCCGACAAGATCTTGGTACAAGAAGTTGGGAATCAAACTAGTCAAGGCTTTGCAATATCGATCATGTCGAGCCCGATAAAAACCCATGGGGGATGAAAATAAATATAATGGAGCATGAGATCATTTTAAAATGTTTCTCAAGGAAGCCCTTGCACGACAAAGGAACGAAATGATGGACAACTTTGCACAGATCCTTCGACGGCTACCCGCAGGAGAACCATCTTCATCAAGCGGCCATGCAACCCCCTTCAAGGTACAAGTGAATTTTGATATTCCATTATTTGAAGGACTGATAGATGTGGATGCTATAGATAAATGGTTGAATCTGCTCGAAAGGTATTTTTCGGTCTACAATTTTTACGATAGGGAAAAGATTACTTTTGCACTCCTCAAGGTCGTCCCCCATGTTAAGGAATGGTGGGATACTTACTCTAAGGAAAGGGCCATAGAGGAATTTGAAATATTTTTGCGGTTTCCCCCACATGGGATTCCTTCATGGATGCCATTAAAGAAAAATACTACCCTGTTGGAAGCTACGAGGAGTAGTACACAAGATGGACCACCCTGCTTTAGGAAAGGGACCAGATAGTACCAGATTTTGCCAATATTTTCCATACTCTGCACACCAAATTGGGTATCAAATACTCTGAGCAACATCTGGTGCTCAAATACTGTGACTGTTTGCATAGATACATTCAAACAAAAATGGAGTTTCTAGTCATCGCATCATTGGGTACAAATTATATATATGATGTCAAGATCGAGCAAAAATTTAAGCAGAAGAGGTGAGAGTTTGGATCTGCAAACTCCTCACAGTCGAAGCAGAGCAAAGGCGGCCTCAATCCACACAACAAGGGACAAAAAAAATATGGCCACTCTCATGACAACTAGTCCAAGCTGCAACACAAGAAGGGTAATGAGAAGTCGAGCACGGACACGGGAAAATGGTGTGAATACCATAAAATGCCTTGGCACAACACCAAAGAATGCCGCTGCAAGCAGTCACTCGTGGCCGAGTTGAAAGATTTTGAGTCAGAGGATGATTCCGACTCTGAATAAAATCCAGAAGGAGGGAAGTAGATTATCGATGATGAACCCAGTGCCACTGTTGCTACCACCAAAGTCCAGCCAAGCAAACCAGAAGAACTAGAGGAAGGGGAATTCCTCTTTCACTCACAAATGTGGGTAAAGGGGGATCCGCTTCCTTTCATTGTCGATAGCGGCAGTCAGAAGTACCTGATATCAGAACATGTCACCAAGAAACTGGACCTACTAATGACACTGCACCCACAACCCTACACCATCGACTAACTTCTCCAAGGAAGAGATCTCCGTGTCAACCAACAATGCCATCTTCCCTACGACATCAAGTCTTTCAAAGACGAGGTATTGTGTGATATTTCTCCCCTTGAATTTTGTGATGTTTTTTTAGTAAAACCATATTTATGGAAGCGAGGTGCTGTGTATGAGTCTAGACCCCATAGTTTTATTATTACTTTGAGTAGACAATTATACATAATACCAGAGGTAGCACCGCCTACCGCTATTTCTTTAATATCTTCTAAGCAATGCATTAAGGTCATTTCACATACCGGGAAGTTCGTCTTCTTTGTGATATGGGATCACAATAAGAAAAAGGTCGCCACCACATCCGTGGCGTCTACACAGAGCCTCTCTTTGTAGTAGAAGAAAGTGGACATGATCATGGAAGAGTACAGAGACCTATTCTCCTCACTCACCGGGGTACCGATGCACTGCCAATTCAAGCATCTAATTGATCGAACCCCCAGTCCACCTCTTCCTAATGGACCAGTATATCGTCGCTCGCTGATAAAAAATGACAAAATCAAGTGTTAGATCCAAGAGAGGATTCAAAAGGGGCACATCAAACCCAACTCCTCCCCTTGCGAAAGTCTGATTCTATTGGTGCAGAAGAAAGACGAGACCTGGAGGCTCTGCATTGATTATAGAGCATTAAACAAAATCACAGTCTGGAACTAGTACCGAATTCCCATAATTGATGACCTTGTTGAACAACTCAAGGGGGAAAAGTTATTCAATAAGATTGACCTAAATTCTGGCTACCACCAGGTTCCCATCGAACCAACTGATGTATGAAAGACAACTTTCAAATATAAATAAGGTCTCTTCGAATGGTTGGTCATGCCCTTTGTCTTAAAAAATGTACCAACCACTTTCATGAGGTTTGTTATCACACAATTTTTACTTTGATAGAAGAGAAGGTAAATGGAAAACAAATTGGTGTAATGAGATACTATCCTATCACTGTCACCTCAATAGGAAGTCTCTTTCTATTTAGGGTGGTAAGCCCAGGGGAGATGTCCCCGGTGACCTGGGGGTTTGAGAAGGCAAAGTCAAATTGGCTAGGTAAATATCCCATCTCACAAGTCACCACCGATCAGAAAGTCTGGTTTAATAACCAATGAAGAGATAATATGTCAAAAGTGTACCTTCCCGTAACAAAGCAACAAGAAAACTATATATTTACAAGTACACTTGTTGGTTAACACTTCATAAAACCACATACTTTCTTAATAAAATAAATTTTCTAAATATGATGAAGTAAATAGAAATTTTATAACAACAATCTTTATAGAGCCATACTTCACATAAAATGTCTTGAAAATAGCTTCAAAATGACTGAAAATCATTAACCACTGAAATCATAACACTAGCATTTGATAGAAGCACATAAGACAAGGTATAATTCAACCTTTTCAACTGCTTTTATGAGATTTTAATGCTGGATCTAATGTCTGTAGCTTAATTTAGTAACAACAATGTTGTTAGTAGGTAAAGCTATTCTAGGGTTAGAAAGCGTCAGTAGGTTGCTTGAGGGAAAATATTTGAGGGTAGCTTTCATCAATCAAACAATTTTAATATATAAATTAGTGCCTTTTAAGGCTAATGGAGTCACTTGCAGCAAAAAAACTTGAAGGAAACAAATGATAATGTAAGAGCTAAGGAATAAGAAGGATGAATATGGATGTGTTGGTAAGACAAGGCCTCAATCAACAAGCCTTAGATAGAAAATGACTACTAGGAAGTAGGTGTTGGAAGATTGGTTGTTGTCATTGATGTCAACCCTAGTAATGGGTTTTGGACCACAAGATTGATAAAGGTATTTGGACATGAAGAAAAATGCACATGCATATGAAACTCCCATGAATGGATAGTATACATCATTTTGTTTCTGGTGGCATGTGGCACGTCACGTGGATCCTCATGGTTGAGGAGAAATGAATTTTTGAAGATGACAAAGTGAATTGTACATGTAGGCCCTGAAGATAATTACAGAAAATAATTACAAAATAAGAAAGTGTTAGGTCGGCCCTAATGTTAAA
>SNQJ01S0148805.1:23516-41182 GCA_010110895.2 Picea sitchensis
AGTCCGTAAGGAGTGCATCGACAGGTTCAGAGTTCATCTCTGAAAGCTCAGGAGGGATACCGTTGTTCTCATCTTCCGCAGAAGTGCAAGTCAGGCACAGAAGTCGTGCAAGGTGTGCGTAGGCTGGTTGGAAGTTCAAAAATTGTCAACCAAGGAGAGGGTTGAAGACTGTTTTCGCAAGGAGTTGCACAGAGTCAAAGGATTCAAATACTTAGACGTATTTGGAGAGTGTCGCAAGGAGTGCGTGCAGAAATCTCATAGGAGATTTGAGTTAGTGAAAGGAAGCTCAGGAGAATTAGTGTCTTCAAGGTGTGAAGAGAAGAAGAGGTGTTTTGGTCATCATGCAGAGGCCAAGTCATAGTGAGGAGGATTATTGAGGTGACTCAGAGAATAATTTCTTTGAGGAAGAGTTTGGACGGTCAAAATTCTTCAAGGAGGAATCCCGAAACAACGGGGATCATTGGATCTGTGGAAGCTGCGAGAGGGATAATGGTCAGGATAGAACCATCCTTTGGATAGCCTAGATTAACATCAACCGTTGATCAAGATTTATGGGGTCGTCAGATTATTTTAGAGTTTTACTTTGGAAGTCTGAGTTGCGAGTTTGGGCCTTGACACATCAAATCACGAAGTCCGAAAGAATTCTTGTTGAGGTTTGTGGAAAACAGTAAGGAGAAGTACCGTTTCAGTATTTTGGAACTTCACAGATCAAAAGGTGGAGAGGAAAAAGAATTCAAATGCTAACATATTGAATTCTCAGTACGCGAAATTGCACTGACCATTGGATCAAGGGAGAGTTCACAGTCGTCGATCTCCTTGGAAGCAGAACCTTAGAGTTTTGGAATTTCAGGATTCGTAGGTTTGGGAATCTCGAGGGTATAGTAAAATCACATTTCAGTGGTTGAAACCCCGAAATCGCGGAGAGAAAAGGGAGACCAGGACATCTGTATTTCGGCAAATCGGGAATCGGAAGTTCGGGGGTCGAGGGGAAGAGTTGCATGACATCGCAACTCCCGAATTCACGAAATCCAAAAAGCTGAAATTGACATCAGGAAGACCAAGTGATTGAATATTTCAGGTTTTGAAGGTCGAAGAGGTAAGGCACTCGACCACGATATTTGTGAAATCGTGAAGTCTGATATCCCAAAATAAAAGAGGAAATTTTCTCAAGGTGTTGTTGTGGGTAGATTTCCCGAAAGGGAAATAGAAGAGCCAGTCGAGCTCTCGGGTTGAGGAGCAGATCCTGTGCAGATTCCGACCCGCGGGTCTGGGGAGGGGTCTGCGTCATGTATCATGGAGGTTATTGTTTCCTTGATCTTCCCTTCTGGCCAGCTTTCGTTTCTGAAGATGCATCGGTTCCTTTCCTTCCATATCAACCATATTATCATTCATGGGGTGAGGGTCCAATAGAGGTTCACCTCTTCTTTGTCGCTATATTTTTCTCTTCAGAGCTTGATTGTTGGGGCAATGTTACCAAGGATCTTGTCGGACTGGCAGAATATACTTGTTGCCCAGTCCCACAGTTCCACAGTGTAAGCACAGTCATCAAGGAGATGGTTGGTTGTTTCTTCCTGAGTTTGACAAAGATGACATCTTGACGGATCGGTGAAACCTCTTTTCCTTATGTTATCCCAAGTTAGGATGCGGTTGTGTAATATTTGCCACTGGAAGATCTTAATCTTTGGCCATTGTGGGCTATTCAAGAGATTATCCCAGTGATGTGCCAAGTCGTCTTGGTCCAGGTCCATCATATAGTGCCAGACTTCTTTTAGGTTGAATTCCCCTCCATCCTTTTTGCCCCACCTCAACTAGTCCTCTCCTTCTATGACTATTATTTTCCATCTGCCCAGTTCCTCCTCCACCTCTTTTATTATTGTTGCAGGTATCTCATTGTTCTGAGGATTAATCTTGTCTCATATTCGCCATTTTTTGTGGTATGTTCCATGCTTCCAGTATTGATAGACGTTGATTTTTCCTTGTGTGATGAGGTCCTATTGGAGTATTCTTCTGTCCTGGTTTTCCATATTTGGTTCCTGCTGCCAAGTGTCCTCCCATAATCTGGTTGTTCTTCGATTCCTGATTTCCCAAAAGTTGTGTGCCTGAATCCATGCTTTGTTGTGCCAGGATAGGTTCCAAATGGATCAGCCTTCCCTGGTTCCTCCAAATTGGATTCTATCCTGGTCGTGGGTTTCTGGTGCGTACTTTTCCTTCCATAGGTTTACCCAAGGTGTTACAGTTTCTTTGACCAAACGCCACCAGTGTTTCACCCCATATGCATTGTTGGTCGTTTGTGGATCTTGTAGCCCTAAAGCTCCTTTGCTTTTTGGACTACAAAATTTCTCCCATGCCACCAGGGCCCATTTTTTCTTTGTTTCCGTACGTCACCATAGGAAGTCCCTCTAGATGGCTTTGATTTTCTGTAGGATCCCCTGTGGTGTGGAGAATAATGAAATCATAAAGGTTGGGATGGCTTGTAAAATAGTCTTGTTTAGGATCAGTCTTTCAGCTAGGTTAAGGGATCTATACGTCCATTTTTTTACTCGCTCCTGTAACCTGTTTATTACTCCTTCCCAAGTTGACAAATTATAGACTTTGTTTGTTAAAGGAACCCCCAAATACTTGATTGGAACTGTTTTCCATTCAAAGCCTAGAATGTTGGTGAAATTACTTTGGATAACTGGATTGGTATTAAAGAAAAATATCATTGACTTGGAGTGGTTGATATCAGCACCCGAGGCTTCCCCAATATCTTTTAGGATTATTGTGTAGGCTTTGGATTCCTTGATCGTGGGTATGTCGCGGAGTAGTGTATCATCCACACACTGTTGGTGAGTTGAAGTAGGGAAGTTTTCGAAAGGTTTGAGCCTTGTTATTTCCCCATTTGTTGTTGAGTTATTTATGCTCTGACTAAGGCCTTCAATCATCAGAATGAACAAGAAAGGAGACAACAAATCTCCTTGTCTGATCCCTCTCGTGGGCCAGAAAGGTTTGGCCGGAGCTCCATTGATTAGTAACGAATAGCTTGTTGTGGATACTAAACTGACAATCCAACTGAGCCAGTGCTGGGTAAAACCAATGGCTTCCAAGGTCTTGATCATATAATGCTACCTAATTTTGTCATAAGCTTTTGCTAGGTCTAGTTGTATTAACATTCCCCCACTTTTTTTGAATTTTTAAGGTGTGAATTATCTCATGGGCCTGGATGATGTTGGGCATTATTTGTTTTCCTTCCATGAAGCATGCCTGTTCTTGAGAGATCAGTGAGGGTAGGAGGGGTTTCAATCTATTTTCTATGACTTTGGATATGATATTGTATATCACATTACAAAGTGCTATGGGTTTGTATCGGTCCGAGGTTTTGGCTTCATTATATTTTGGGATTAGGGTGATCATGGTTGCGTTTAGTTCTTTAAGGATGGAGGTATACCTTATAGCGTCCTCTACTACCCTATATATGTCATGTCTGACGATTTTCGAGTAGGATTTGAAGAATTCCACAGTGAAGCCATCTAGACCTGGTGCTTTCCCACTGGGCATTTCCTAGAGAGCTTGTTCCACCTCTTTCATGGTGATAGGTTTTTTCAGGAAGATGTTTTGTTCCTCGGTAACCAAGCGTGTTATATGTTGGGTTATCCTATGAATGGCCTCTGATCTATCTTGATGTAGTTCTTGGGCTATCCCATGGAAGTGTCTAACCCTAGCGCTTTCAATCTCTTGATGTGACTCGCGCTCAATTCCATCTTGGTCCTTGATCTTCAGGATTTTGTTATGGGCTCCTCTAGCCATGGTTGTTCTATGGAAGAACTTGGTGTTCCGGTCTCCTTCCTTTATCCATTGGATGTGGGACTTCTGACACCAAAGTGTTTCCTCTTGTTGGCATCTTGCCTCCCACTCTTGGGTCATTTGGAGATCTTCCTTTTTCCGGTCCTCCGTATAGCCTTCCCGCATGCAAGTTTCTTGCAGTTTTTTCATTTTTTCTTCGATGTCATTTTTCTCTGTGTTTATATTCTCGAAGATATCCTTCTTCCATTCCTTGAGTTTATTTTTGATGTATTTAAGTTTATTGTGTATTTTGAACATTCTAGTCCCTTTCTCCGATTGCTCCTCCTGCCACCACTGTTTGATTGTTTCCTTGAAAGTCGGGTGATCAATCCAGAATTTCTCGAATCTGAAGGGTTTGTTCTTAGGTGCCATTTGGAAGCCTACTTCCAGTTGCACTCGCTAGTGATCAGATCCACCCCAGGTTAGGATTTTTCAATCTAAGGTTAGCCCCTGCATAATGATTGACTCTGATATAAGGAATCGGTCGAGTCTTGTAGCTACATGAAACTGGTTCCTCTGTTTATTGTTCTAGGTGAACTGGCCATTATTAGTTTGGAGATATACCATCTCCTCTCTGTCTGTAAAATTTGAAAATTCCTCCGCATCCCGATCCAATCTTCTAATACCACCCTTCTTTTCCGCAAGGGAGGTGATAATGTTGAAGTCCCCTGCCATGATCCAGTGGAGGTTGGTGGCTCGGATTTTTATATCTTCTAGGTCTCAGATCATTCCTTTCTTTTCCTCTGGCCCATGGGGCCCATACACATTTGTGCATAGAGATGGACGTTTCTTCATATCAATCCTAGCAAATCTACACTCCTTGCAAGAAAATTCAGAATAGTCAACACAATGGATCTAATATAGAATTACCACTCTTATTTGTGTGCACACCAATATATCCAATAACTCCTCCATGATATGGAAATATTGGTTTGCATAGATTTTATCCCTTTATAAATGACATATACATAGAAAATCTATAGATTCTCTAGCATATCTTAATGATGAGCACCCTAATCCTTCTCTTTTCACACATGGCAATAATGCACATACACAGTTTTTTTTTTCTAGTACAACTCACACAACTAATATTTTCCATCATGCATGTATTAGTGAGAATTATCACATAGTGCATATGCATTAGGAATTTCCACCATGAATCCATCCGCAAAGGTCCTAATGGTCCCCAAACAACCCTAATCTTATCACTCATTCACTCACTCGATCTAGAAATTCTTGATACTCCCCTCCACTTCTGAATACATGATTTTTTCTTATCTTTTACCAAAAAACAAATCATCTATCTACAATTGGGCCTAAGGTTTTAGACAAATTTTGGGGTTTTGAGGCCTAAGGTTTTAGACAAATTCTAGCATTTTGAGCATGGTTCTTGCCAAAAGAAGAAGAGATAAGCACCATTGGACATTCTGAAAGGTAAACATATAAAAATTGCAACCGATTCAAATAAAAACTCACAAATACTTTAAATAGCAAAGAAAAAATGTAGTTGTGAACAACATTCATAATAGTATTGGATCCGTCATGGAGCACAAAACTTACATATTAATGCTATTTGTTTCTTCCCCATGATTAAAACTGATATGAAATTTTAAAAGATTTCTAAGCACTAAAAACATGAATAAGATGCAAAATTTACAACTCTTTGGACTGCCCAACTTCCAAAATTGGTTAAGATATAGTACATTTTCATGATATTTGATTTCAGTACTCACAAACAAGGATTTGAGTTTGGAGTAATTTAAAAATATTTCTAAGCACAAAAAACACGAATAAAATGTTGGTTTATTGAATCTTTTCTTTCAAGATAATAAGAGTAGAATTTAGTAAGCATACTTGTAATTTTGAAAATTATATGGAGGTGAATATGAAAACATACCACACCTGCTTAGCTTATGTAATACAATGCATCGCAGGCATCGTACAACTCATAGACAATCATCTACCTAATTAACTAAAATTTAATGTAATTCATTGCCGAGCTCTCATGTTAGCGAAGGGGTGCTTTGGGTATTATTTGCTACTCCTAGGTGAGCTATCATATCGCAAAGAGATGTGGAAAATTTGACAAGTTGTAATAGTAGATATGGCCATTTCCTACATATTTTACAGCTCTGTATTGTTGGGTATTTTGATCAACACTGTGCCAATGGTCAAAGTATGGTAGGTTGAGACTACAAAAATAGGTCCAGCCGTTAGGTAGGTTGAAAATAGGTCAACTTTAGGTAGGTTGGGGCTGCAAAATAGCTTATGATAGTCAAATGGTAGGCAGTCCTGAGAATTTCTTCCCAATACACACTTACCGTTGCTGAACTCAATTGGATAACTGAGAAGTTCTTCCCATTGCTACAATTAATCACCACATAACACATAAATCTAAATTATGGCATCAACTGGGACTCAAATCCAAATTTAAGAGAAAGCGATGTTTCCTTATTTATGATAAATGATTATAAGTTGCACTTAACTATGGGGAACATAATTACAATTGTGTGATTGTCACAGGTTCAACTTTATCATTAGCTCAAGGAAATATTTAATAAACAAGTGACCAAAAGAACAAACCCATACAAACATGGTGACAACAACAAATGAAAGTTATACTTATATGGAACTTAGTATTAAATTTGGTTAGAATGAACATGATCCAAGTTATTGGCTTTAGTTAGTTAATTCCCTAGATGAAAAATATAGAGTAATTTTGGAGACAATGAAACACAGTTACAATGATATGTTGTTCTAGACATTACAATAAATCAAATGATATATTAATCGCCCTAAAAAATCCAAGAATGGGGGATTGTGTGAATCTATATCTAGCATTAAAATGGTGGGATTGTCTTTGTAATAGTTATGTTAGTCCTAAATTGAGAGCCAGGTTAGTAGTGTTAGCACCAATTATTTCAAGGGGGTTGTTTCTCTCTAGTTTAGCGCCCTTGGTGTTAAATCTCTGTGAACCCAAGAATCTATCAAATATATTTTATCCAAGGCCACAGCCATGACCGCGAAAGCACATACTCAAAAAAGTCCATGTTGGGCTTAAAATCAAGAGAGAGGGAAAATATTGACTTTCAACGGTGAGGATCCATCGACATGGAAGATCAACGATCATCGGGAAATTGTGATCAATGGAGTTGCGTCGGGTTTAGTGCAAGAGATAGCACCCATATTCCATGATTTAATCTAATTCATCCGATCGTAGGGGCGTGTGGCACACATCCACGCTTTCAACAATTTGGTCACTGGGAGAATGGGGAAGAGGTGCATCATGGACTCCCGGTGGGAGAAGTCCCGAAATGACCAACACCATTGGATAGAGGAAGCGTCTGACCATTCAATCTTGGGAGACCTTGCGTGGTGGAGGGTCCGGAAGGAATTTCGATAAATATGGATCTTAATTCGTCCAACCAAAGGGACATGTGGCGCACGATTAAGAACCGTCAACATTTCGAGAGTCAATATTTCAAAGGTCAAGGGGTTGCTCTTCCACTACATTTTGAAACCACGAAACACGAAATGTAAAATCCCCCAGGAGTTGGGCCCATGGTCTTGGTGCCTTGTCACAAGGAAGCAAAGCTAGAAATAGTAGGTCCTTTCGGGATTATCATAGAGAAAGTGTTGAAGCCATCTCATCCATCCATCCAGGGATGACACTCAGTGCATTTGATTTAGAAGGGTGTGTATCTGGGTGGTCATGATCCATGTGCCTAGATCTATGGATGAGGTCCAATTCTGGACCCCCTCCGGCGATTTGCACCTTTAATGAGGGGGTCCAAAATTCAGCCCGATGCAAGTTTAGTGGACGGGATTAAAGCACCAGATCCGTGGCCACATCCAATTCAACCCCGCATCATTACGCCTTTAGCGGAGGAGGTCCACAAGTGAAGTGTTGTATTACACTGAGTCACCGGGCCCCACGCTATCATGGTGCCTCCCTCGCGCATGCGACCCCACTTCTTCAAAACCACTTACCTCCTCTTCCCCTACCATTTTGTCCTCCTCACCCTCATAGGTACCTTACTTCCCGCCAGCTTCCTCTTTTTCCTTCCGACACGTTCTTCTCCACATACATTTCTCCATCATAGAAATGTGTCCTCCGCTCTCCTAGGTGTGATGTCCCTTCTCTTTGACCCGTCGCATTACGTCCTCCTCGTCACCTTCCTGGGGATCATAACCTCATCGGTTGGTGACATGGCCCCCCGCTTCTCCACCTCTTATCTCTCTCACCTCAAAGCCCACATATTCTGCCATGTTCGTCCACATGTCCCCACCTCATTGTTGGAATATTGATTGTTGTCATTGATGTCAACCCTAGTCATGGGTTTTGGTTTACATAAGATTGATATTAATAAAAGGTATTTGGACATGAAGGAAAATGCACATGCATATACAACACCCATGGATGGATGAGTATACATCATTACGTTTCGATGGTATGTGGCATGTCATGCGGATCCTCATGGTTGAGAATAAATGGAGTACAGAAGATGACAAAGGAAGTGAATTTAAGAAGGAAGTATATGTAGGCCATGAAAATAATTAAGAAAATAATTACAAAATAGAAGAAGTGTCGGTTGGCCCCTAATGTTAAAGGAAGTGACATAAATGGTGCAATAAATATCAGTATACATTCATTTTGATACAAAGTCCTAATTTCAGAGGGAAGAAGAAGTAAAGAAGATTGGTTCAAGGGAGGGATGAAGTCTTTGGTGATGTGTTCTAAAGGTATATATTATTTTCGGGTCATCTTACCATTTTGCTATAACTTTTTTCGAACGATTCATATGGTGAAATAGCAATGGTATTGAAGGCATATCAAGGTACCTCTGGTAAAATTCCAGCTCTTGATGATTCGCTACTATAATTATGGAGATACACTCTGGAATATAGGGTTTATGACCAGTCCAGAAACTAGTCAAAAAAGCAGTGTTAAGGTAAAACTAGTCCTTAACTTTTTTCATCTGAGACTCAAATGGGTGGGACCACTTCCATTAGAAATAGTACGGACTTTGGTTTCTTTCGTGTGAGTTTCAGAATCAGATATAAAATATTGAGGGGAATCGTACAAGTTGGGTCTTTTGAATAGGACAGAATTGAATAAAGTCTACATTCTTTCTATAAGAAAATCTCTTTTTGCAGAATTCAAGGAGAAAATTAGAGGAGTTTCAAAGGCCATTGAGCAACATTATATACGAGGGATGGGAGTACTCCAAAATTGAATAATTTCAGAAATTGAATAAGTCGAGGAAAGCATTATCGAGGGTTCTATGTGATGATTGGTTGATGGTGATGATTTAGTGTAAAGGTTTATTATCTCTCACATATATATTCTCCGGGTGGAGGAAGGATAGAGAGTTCAAATATCTCTTGATATTGGAGATTGTATCTTCCTCTTGGAGGTTTATCCCTCGCTTTACTTTTGGAAGCTGTAGCTACTTTTGGAGTCATTACTTCCCTTGAACAAAAACTATTGATTATTTCACCATCATATATTGTGCATGGTGTATTGTGGTGTATTGGTGTAAATATTATACTATTGTTCATTGCTCATTGGATATAATTGAATGGTTTAAGTATAGAAGTTCAAATGTTTTTAAATTGTGGATATTGATTTATCCCCCTCTTAGTATCAACACTCATCTCATCATCCTCTCACCTCTAGCAGGTGTCTCTCTCAGGTGACCTCCACCTCAGCACCATACACGCCATCCCTCGTCCCTTGCCTGCAGCATCACTTCCAAATTAGCTCCCCAATATCACCTTCAGGTGTTGGTGCCTTAGCCCTCCTCTTAGGATCCTCGTCCATACGCCATCTGGGTCCCCAGCAATGAGTCAGTGACGACAACCATCAAGGAGATTGCCTTACGTCCTACTTGAGAGGCCAGGAGTTGACCGATCCTGCGATCACAGGAGAGAATTTATTGGGGTAGTTGACAATAGTTGAGCGTCGTCTCCCTTCCATAAGTAGAAGGTGGGAAATAACAAACCGCAGTGATTTGTCGGAGTCCTATCTTGACAGGATCGCATCGGCAATTCATGGACAATGCCTTGATGTCTACATGCACATCGATAGAAGTTACTCAACGTTTAAGCATTGAAATCATGGTATTGATCATGCCTTCCAGCGTAGGTCGAGTTCAAAAGTATACATGAGCATTTTTCCATTTTGTATGGATCGATGGTAGAGCCAAGCTCCGTGTAAAATTTAATGATGCACTGGTTTTCCTGGTTATGCTTTTGTATTTGAGACTTCATGTTAGTGAAAATTAGGCTTCTTTCCATCTTTAGCAATCTATGTTAAAAGCTTGATGAAATTGGAGGATCGATTCGAGGGGAGTTCGCGATATTGTAGGATGATGTATGTCTAATCACTGCATGTTTGGACCAGTGTTAATCAGTTTCCTGTGCTACCTTCTCCCTCCCACCAGCGAATAGCTTGGAGATTGGAGGATCGATCCAAAGTTATTTACAATAACATTGGGATGCTTGATTAGAGGATCCAGTCGAGCTATCACTATAGTTGTTATGCTTTATTATCATTTAGGCACATTTCAATGTTTTGTTTTTTCTTCTCCAAGCTGCTAGGAAGCGATGCCGCGGATTTTCTTATCATCATTTGTCTCTCACCAAGTCTTCCATACCTTAATTTTATATTCATCTGCGGCGGGTTAAATCAAGACCTCGCCACGTTCAGCGTACTTTGGATTTATGAGTTAAAACAATATTTTCACGAGTTATCTACATTTGATCACCTTTTATAAACAATGCGGCTGACGCACTCGTGATGGGTATCCGGACTTCCGCCTGTACCAATCGAGTGACTTACGGTACTAACAAGTATTGCAGAGTTGCGTTAGGACACTAAGAGTCTAGGATTGATAGGTTTAGGATGTAGGTTATGTTTAGGGTAGGTCGATGTATGTATGGGTAGACTTATAGGTTAGGTTAGGAGTTTTTGAACCTCCTTGGAGGAGAAACTTATGAAAGAGGACGGTAGACCTCGGAGGTCAACATTCGATTAATGTACTACATTGGATTTAAGCTAGCAACATTGACTGTTGGCTAAGAGAAATGTGGAGATTGTACCCACCCACCATACATCCCTTAAGTCGATGGAGTCAACAATGCTGTTATCTTAGAATTCAAATTCTAAAATAAATCATCGATCATCCCACATTCATTATAGAGGAAATATCATGATAGTCATAAATCAACTTAAAAGAAATCGCATAAATAGTCCTTAACAGATCCATACCTTTGAGTGATGGGTTTCCTCCAATGTTACTCCTCTCCATCCTGTGATTCATCACATGACTTAATTATATTTCAGAATAGTAGTTAAATATGTAAACACCTTTACAAATTAATGACTAAAGACGAATACTTGAATGGACTTCTCTTTGTTTCAAGAATAAAATATTCTCTACTTTGGTGGGACCAACCGTGAAGGTGGAAGATATTTTAGCCCCCCCTCTCACACCACTATCATTTCCCCATACCCAAATTTATATCAGTTTACAACTATAATTATAAATGGAAATATTTACTTATCAATTGCCTTTTAAATAATAAAAATTTATAAAAAAAAAAAAAAAACATGA
The DNA here is from genome assembly GCA_010110895.2 of Picea sitchensis. Taxonomy (NCBI): domain Eukaryota; kingdom Viridiplantae; phylum Streptophyta; class Pinopsida; order Pinales; family Pinaceae; genus Picea; species Picea sitchensis. Next base: position 34,958 of record SNQJ01S0148805.1, read on the forward strand.
AGAAAATAACATTCATGACATTTAGGAAAACGAAATACATTACATTGGACCATAAATATATTGGTGTTGTAATAATAAAATATATAATCATTTGTTTTCTTCTTCTTCTTCCTAAAGTATCCATGAAAGAACAAATTAAGTCGTGATCATCATCATTTAACTAATCCCCCATAGTTATTGGTCCTTCTTGAAGTGTTTCATCAGCGTGGTACATACCTCGATTAGACTTCTATTGTTCCGGCATGGAGGTTGAGGGATCGCATGGAATCCCTCTTGGCAACGGCAAAAAATTCAAGTGATAATGGTATTCACTATTCCTAGGGAAATATAATTAACACATATTTAATTACAATGTTTTATACCTAGATTAGCCAGTGAAATAGAAACAATAGCCGGTGGCTGCATTGTTTTTTTTGTGCTTGTTGATCTCCACTCTCGATAAACATCTACAAAACTTTCCATATGAAATAATATAATTATTTGGTACATAATATACCTAAATGTTAATACTCATTGAAAATGGAAACTTCATTAAAAATGTGGGCATACCACTATGTAATGGTCCTTCGACAAAAACGCTTGAATCAATATGGGGTGGGATGTGGTTCATCCCAATTTATTACAGGAGCATTGGTAAGCATTGATGATTACTCTCTATGCAGATGTGGAAAAAAGACACATTATTTACATTTTAAATGAATAAAATATTTTTTACATTACAAGTAATCAATGAGTAAAAACTATTCGACAAGTTTTAATTTCATTTTATTTACATGTCCTCAGGGAGAGACACATGTTGGATTTCCCCGGAACTTAGTAGTGCCACCACGCCATCAAAAACCTTCGTGAAACCGACCTTTAGATCTTCTTATGTGGCTTGTTCATTTAGACAAATCCACATTGAGAGCAATATCAAAATCATTAGTGACTAGTTGCAATGGATTACATATTTTGTGACAATGATAAAAAAGGGAAATTAAAATATTTAGGCGCTTTGTGAGTACCTTCATTCTCCATGCTCCCTGCCAGCCCTAGTTTGTATTGGCGTGTTTGTCTTAATCTTACCTTTGTTGTGGAGAGTTTCTTGGAGTCTCCATAATATTTTTGGAAATATGTTAGATATTGATTGTTTTTCCTCTTCCAAAGTAAAAAAAGAGACCATCATAGTAAATTGAAAACACCTCTTACCTTGTAGGTCTAGGTGGTTTCTTCCCTTGTTATTTCATTGCTAATTCTCTTTCATTGAGAATAATTTCTTTCCACTCTATCTCGGGGACAACCAAAGGGCATCCACACTTGGGGTCCTGTACTAATTTATTCCTATACGCCTCTCTAGCATGAGCACAGGCCCAGTTTTGATCCGCACTGGGACCCAGCAATGAGCGAGTCTGACTCCTGTAGTCTAGATATAAGAAGGTTTTCAATTTGAAATCTTTTTGATTCCATAAATGATCAAATAGATTCTTCAAAAGGTTCCTGGCTTCATATGTTAGGCCACCTACCACTTAGAGGCGGGTGGGTGGAGTGTGGGGCTCTTTTCTAAAACTTTCCCTCTTTACACTAAAACTCTGTCCGATAATTCCTAAAGCATTTATTAGTACCCATTGTTGTCATTTCCATAGCGGTTCGGGTGAGCACATATTGGCAGCATACTCTCGGGGAATATATCATCGAAGTCATCATCGGAATGAACGCAAAGAACCACGTATTTTGTTTTGTTTTGTTTTATTCACTGAGAACTACAATCATAGGGTTTATCAACGACAATTAGATAGGGGTACAACTCTACGCAAACAGAGCTCTATATAGAACTCTTTTACATTACGGGCACCAATGGGAGGGCATGTCCTCAATGGATATCAATCTGTCAATAGAATTCTGACACATCATTAGTCGCATTTCGGCGTGTGCACACACCACGGATCACTACAACCTATGTGAATGCGGCGGGTGTATAATGTAACAAACATATGATCCTCAAGCGAGGCAGGGTTTCTTTGCTTCACATGTTTATATCCTGCGCAACTTGCAATCACTTTATGTTCTAGCGCGAAACTCGCGCTTTTCTGATCGACGCATCCAATCTCTCCAATGGCATCGGCACTCATGATAAATCAATATGAATGTTATCTCAATCATGCTTATAAATAGCTAGTGTAACAATCATATCACTACTAACAAAGGTGTTACTCCTCCATCCGCCAGATCAACCAAATTGAGCAGGATCATAGAGCCAGCGCAAGATTCCTTGGCATTCACAACCCTTATCAAACAATGGAATCTATCGGAGACAATAAATGCTTTAATATACAGGTGCTTGATGATAGATATGGGAACCATAATTAGGGCCATGGGACACGCCTCATCATCGAGGCGCACCGACAGGCACAAATCTCCATGATTTTATTCGGTCCACACTCCCTGTACACAGTAATCCCGCGTGTACACTCACCTGCTCTACGGCCAACCGTGTACCGCATACCCTATGCCGGGAGCGATGGAGTGGGCATCGGGAAAATAGGGTTTTAAAGATCCAGAAGTTTGCCGATCAGGATATGACATTGCGAAACTTTGATTACATCCATCGGATCCTCCTCTTGCTCTCTTCTCCAGATAGATCTTCAATCGTATGAGATCACACCAATAAGATTCTCTCACAAGAGCTCTCCATCAGCCTTAAAGATATTCACAAGTAGCTCTCCATTGATCCACAAGGGATTCTTATGATGTACATTTTGAGAGATCCTAGCCTCTTATTTATAATAATTTTCATATTCTAAGTCATAACCCATTTTTGGGTTACTTAACCCATTTCTAGGTCCACTTAACCCTATTTTCCTTATTTTGGGTTAACCACTTTCCATGAATGAAAGTTCTCCAATACTTTATCATTTAAATATTCCTTATTGATTTGTCCACTTCTTTATCATTTAAATGATCCCATCTTGATTTTGTCCTTTACTTTGCTCATTTTAAATGATTTCTTCTTTCAAAACACTTTTACTTCTTTGATGGGAGACCAAGGCAACCATGTAGGGGTCCTCAACTGTAAGATACATAACTCTCGAGCGGTGAGGAGTTATGTGACATTACACCTTACCACCAGAAATGGCATGACAGGCGCTATCCATCTAGGATAGTTCATAACATAAATTCATTGATCTTCATCTCATTTACCACATTACAGGCATGTGGGTCCTCAATGTTTCTTCTAGGATAACCTTAATCCGTAAAGCGTCTTCCGTGAGGGATTTCACCATAAAGAGGCTGACCAGCACTGGAGTTCATCCATTTGTGCATATATCAACCATGATATTAAGACACTAATGATTCATCTTTACGCCGATTGAACACTTGGACATATATCATTCTCATTAAGGGCATCATATCAGTGATCAATTACTTGACATCAATCAATCAAGCCAAATCATTTACATCAATGAAATATATGATCCAACAATCTCCCAAATAAAGAAATGTTCAATATAATAATCAATATTCTGTAAAGAACATAAATCATTAGTGAAATTTAAATCTCATTGATATGTGATTATTTAAACAATTATATAACGTGAATCTCTATAAAGACATCTATTAAACACTTGGTAGTTATACTATTTTTAGAGGAACCATTTCCTGGTCAACCAAAAATGATACCACAGTTGTTCATGTGCTTTGGATACATGTAGCACCGGGGTAACAATCAACGGAAGAGTGATGAGTTCCATGATCATGATCACCACCTGTATGATCTGGTGTGTGTTGTGGGGCATGGCATCACCCCTAGAAGACATAGAAGAATCAATGGCAGTGGAACACTTGGGGTGGAAAATATCTGAGTAGCTGTCTTGGCCATCTGCGGGTTCAATTCTGATCCCTCTGCTACGGGACCTTTGTTCCCTCTCATCCTCTCACAAAATTCTAAAATGAAAAATATGTGTGCTTATATGGAATTGCAAAATTTAAAACTAAAATTTATATTGTTAGATGACGTGACTTACTCCATAATTTTCTATATTAATGCATAATCCTGGTGGCTATGTGGCCATGCGGGTTCACTGTTGCAGTCCCACTACTGCTACTAGGACCTTCCCCTTCCCCTCTCATCCATCTCACAAAATTCTAAAATGAAAAATATGTGTTAACTGCATATATCAAATTACAAAATTTAAAACCAAAAATTTATATTGTTAGATGACATGACTTACTCCATAATTTTCTATATTAATGCATAATTCAAGTATCCTTTGGAAATCCTCAACAGTTTCTAGCTCAACAGCAACCAAATCTCGAAATTCCCTATTGACCTTTCTTAGGGACAATTCTATTGTTTGCAAGGGGTCTCTAGAATAAAATATGTCTTCATCGCTTATATATTCATCATTTTTGGTCGATGCAGTGCTAGGACCCGGGCCTTTTCCCTAATCAAGGCCTTTTCCATGCTCAGGGCCTTTTCCCTGATCACCACTCTGGCAAAATTTCAAGAAGAATGTTAGTACGTGCAAGAAATATTGAAAAAAAAATATATGAAATAATGGAGTATTGGCAAATATTATCAAATGAAACATTCACACATACAAATTAGCAAATATTTGGAAATGAAACATCAAGCAAAAATTAGCAAATGGAACATTCAGAACTAAAATAAAATTTCGTCACAAATGAAACATTCACAAATTAAGTAATCCCATTTTAAGTTTGGGTATAATGGGTTTTGTAAAATTCGGGGTAAAATTTGTTGCAACTTGAAGTTCTTGGTATTCTATCTTGTGCGCTACCTCTTGGGAGTTGCACAAGGCTGGGGAGGTGACTCTTTGATATTTCTTGGTCTATTTTGATGGTGATAAACTTGTAAACTCTTGAATTGATTCTTCTATAAGAAATGTTGTTGGGTTTCTTCCAAAGTTGGTTTTCCTAGGATAAATTCTTGTGTTCTTGTGTCTATTGTGCATGGTTAATATTTCTAGATCTTGTTATTTATGTTTCATTGTAATAGTTGAGATTCTTAATGTGTAGTTATTCTATGATAACTGTGGCATGAAACAAAATTTTTCATTGAAATTATAAAACAATAACTATCAGATCTGAGAATCAGAGAATTCAACAAGGATGTAATAAGGTAGTTTCCATGAGAGAAAGTGATAAGTCGACTCTATCAAATGAACATTTCCCAGCCGTCTAGTGCAACATAAGGGCTTGCAATGGAGGTATGTATATACAACATTGATTTATGTTCTTGGAAAGGTGAGTAGGTTGGTATAAGCATTGGATGTCTTTCATGTGATGTGTGTCCTTCCAAGCTAATAATGTGGAATTTCTACATCCAGATCCTCGGCTTGAACCGAATGTTGTTGTCTATAATGTTGTCTTAAATTCCCATGTTTGGATGTAATGGAAAGGAGCCTTTTGGGTGTTGCAACAAATGAGGCAAAGTGGGTCAAATTTTTTTCCAAGATGATTTGAATGGGGCCAAAGGATGGCTTGAAGCCCAAACCATTATAAAGGATGCGCATAAAAGATTCAAGGGTGCAATCCAAATACCAAGCAATATGGGATAACTTCACGAAGGTCAAATATGGAATATTTGGAGGAATTTGAACCTCTATTTTCATCACAAGGGATAAGTTCCTTTAATCACAAGATTTGAAATGATATAAGAGAGAAAGTGAGCAGATGCAAGAGGGGGGGATTTCCCAATTTATTGGAATGTAAAGGCCAAGCCTTGGCCATCTTTGTTTGCAATCTTCACAATTGGTGGTTTCAAGGTTTTCTTCTATTGACGCGATTAGCTCTAGGATCGATCAACTCTAGTCCTTCTCACCGAGATTGTCATCTTTGAAACCTTTTGAGCTTTGGAAGGTGGTCTATTTGGTGAGCCACATATGAAATGAAGAGCATATGCTTCTGATGCTAGACAAGAAATTCCCCCACTTGAAGAGAAACCCCTTTATTGGGGGAATACAGAAGCCTATGTTGATTATTGGAGAAAGAATCCAATTTTATGTTGCAGTTTGAAGACCATTCTAATATAATAACTTACACTACTACATTGGGCACAAATTACGATGAAATATTACAAGGTTTTAAAATTTCATCGTATTTTTTTGTTTTTTGTTTTTTTGGACTAAATATACTCTTTTTTTCCAGGGTCCAACTGTTGGTTGCTCTAGCGACCAACAATCCAGGTTGGTCGTTTTAACGATGAAAGTTAGTGGCTAGAGAGAC
>SNQJ01S0148806.1:0-17205 GCA_010110895.2 Picea sitchensis
CAAAAACCATCAACCAAGAAGAACAATTGGCCGAAAAACATGGGCCAAAAACATTGACCTAAAAGCTTTCTCGATACTACTGTAAATAATATAACACATATCCAACATTTTTATGAATAACATGCATGGAATTCCAAACATTTAGTTTCCCTGAAGTTATTGCGTTGTTATTGGAGGTAGAGGGAACTTAAAAGATTGGCTCTCATTGCTGGCAAGGATCGAATTTGCAGTCAAAATTTCTTCATTTCCAAATGGTTAAGTAAAGTACCTTCTCCCAATTCCCCAAATATTGTAGAGATCTCCATGGTATATAGATTGTATCACTCACCTATCAAAATGTTTTTTATTCGCATCAATAATTGATGGTATCTTTCTCCTCATATTTAATGTAGTTTATGTCCTTGCATATGGGTGTATACTCTCCTAATGAAGGAAGATATCTCCACTAAGTCTAGTATCTAACGGGAAAAAAAATTTCATAGAAAGAAAATTTGAAAATGATGAATACTTTTTGTCTGAGTATTGGTTAGAGGGATTCTACAAAAGGTTCATAAGGGTTAGCCCATGATTTTTGAGCACAAGGAGAGGGTTTGCATCTCTAGTGTGGGAATTTGATCCTTAATTTTGACAACTCAAGGAAGCTCAATACATTTTTGATATAGACTAGTTGTTTCACAACAAACAAAGATTCCATGTGTTACACATTATTTTGTTGCAACTGATAATGTTCACCTACTTTCCATCATCCAAAGCTTCAAATCCATGATCATTAAAGGAACACCTTTCCTTGAAAGAAGCCAGAATGTAAAAACACTTTTTGTGAAAGTGTCGCGTGTTTCACCGCTGCAGCATGCGACACTCTTAAGTGTCGCATGTTACACCACAACAACATGCAACAGTGTCTCATGTTGCTACTTCATAGGGTGCAACACTGTTTGAAAAGGAGGAAAAAGAATAAATTCAAGAAGTTTCTATAAGAGAATATTTGGATATGAGGTGTCCTGCTATCGGTTTGGATCTCACCCATACTCCTGATTTGGGGAGATCCTAAGCTCCTCTTCAATCTATAAAAGGAGACTTCTCTCATGAGAAAATTTTAATAGATAATGGAGAATAACTAGTAGTGAATAATGGTTGTTAGCTTTAGCTTCTGATTGGTGATTACAATATTGTTCTTTGGCCTTGAAACATTCGTGTGTCAAACTATTCAGTTGATGGTGATGGAACTCATGGAAGCAATGTGGGTATTGGAGCAATGAACCATTGGAAAGAGCCTCGCAACACCAAGGCATTGGTTGTAACTCTTCCATTATTATTAATGTAGTAACATGTTTCCTTTCCTATAGAGATTGTTTATTGTAAATGGTCTTTATTACATTTCTCCTTTGTAATTTGTATATATTTGTTGAAATACTATTGTTGCTTTCATTGGTTAGCTTGTCTTCTTATACACGTTTCCATTCAAAAACCTCTGGATCAAACTAGGAGCTACAATTAGAGAGGAAAACCATTGATAAAAAGGTATGATCCCTTACTTATCAGTATTTCAATTGTTTGAATCTAAGGAAAACAATATGCTCTATGATGTTTTTTTCTAGCTTTGGGTTCCCAAGCTAGGGAGAGTGGTCTGTGTCCGCATTGATTAATTTGTCCAATAACAAAATTGGCAAATCCATTGGGTAAAAATCCTCCAGATTTGTTCTCTTGGTCTTGCTTCCTTTCCTTGTTTTATCTCTTTGAGTTATTGCCTGATACTATTTAATCATTAAACCTTGGAATTCACTGGAAATTTTCCACAATTTTTTTTTTCAATCTTTTTTATTTTACTATCGCACTTTTCATTTGAGATAAAGAGAGACATTGTCGCACTGTAGTAGTATGTAGCCTGCGACACACTTGGTTGTCACACTGTGTTTCACTCCTGACTGTGACATTGCTTGAAAGAACAGGTTTTATATGCTCTTTCTCTCCTAGATTTAAGATCTGGCTCTTGTTGTGAATTCCAGGTTGTCTTAATATTCTTCTTGATAGTTTTAAAGTTTGATTTTGACCATTGTTTCATTATTGAAATTTTTTCATGATTGCTAGATTTGTATTGGAAATTTTTTGCTTACTTCCGAAAGAGGTATAATCTTTTAGCATTGTCTTCGAGTGTCTTTTAGTCTGGATTTTTATTTTTATTTTTTTGTTTGTTTGTTAGTTTTTCCGTGACATGTGGGACTAACCTGTGGCTAAGAAAATGAAACTTAGGGGCATCTAAGCCGTCAAAATCACCTGGGGATCACACCCAGCCTAAGCCACACCAACCCTTAACATGGCTGAATTTTTTGTCCCTGCAGGTTTCAAACCAATGACTTTAACATCACGGAGCTCCTTAAAAACACACTCTGTCACCGACTTCCCTACACCTCAGGGACAGATTTTGATTATTGTTACCAAAGTGTTTGTTTTTGGATTATTTGGTGAAAAGAGAGTTTTTATTTTTGTTGAATGCTTGATTTTCCAAAATAAAAACAAAAATTTACATATGACCTGGATTAATTTTTCTTTTCAAGAAATTTGTTGCTCTTCCATTTAGCTAGATCTTTGAAAATAAAAGTTTTGATTCTTGCACTGCATTAGTTAGAGGGAATTTTTAGTTTTTTTGAGTAGTCAATTTCTTAGTATCTATGAAAATATGGGACTTTGTGCATTCGAGAATATAAAATTTTTCTCCCTCTCATAATATAGTTTTCGTTGAAGTGAAATATTTCATTTTCATCTCTTTGCATCATTTTGAGTCGGTCAAAACATGATCTTGTCCACGCCATTTTCCTCTTGAGTAAACAACAACCATAAAATCAATGCTAATAAAATTTATTCGATATTTTTCTTGATTGGTAGCAAACCGACATTAGATTAGTTTTAGGGATTCTGAATAGGTGTTGAGGTTAACTCTCCAAAGCTAAAACAAAAACTTAGAACCCTGAGATAGGGAGATAAATCTATTTTCCACATCACTGTTCTAGGAATCCCTTCTCACACAAGGGTCAATCATGAGGCCACATTGGGGCTAGTAGAGTAATTAACCCTGCTTTGTTGGTATTGGTGGTGTGGTCTACAAGTATTACAAATTCTTTTGAAAGACACTTGGGGATCACTTGAGAGGAAAATCTCAAGGGGATTTTGGGTCTTAATTGCCTTACCCTTGTGTGTATACCCGATTGTTGACTGTTTCCCTAGAATTTTGTTGTTTTAAGTGGTAACCTTAGTGATTTTATCTTTAGTATTTATACACAAGGTAATGATGAAGGGGAAATAGTTGTTGTACCTAGGACAAACGTTGGTCAAACTCACTCAGGATCCTTGGAGGGTAATCCATGATTTTACCGTGAGGAAACTTGCACCAAGGTGTAAGTCTGTTAAGAAGGTCGCCAACATAACTGTTCCACCCTCTCTATCCTATCCCCTTCTCATTTTGATCTCATGATGTTGGATTTCATCACCAACTAGTGTGTCATTGTGAGAACATGTTTTTTTTTCTGTGTTTTCTTCCTAGATTTTTTTGCGAGTGTTGTTTGTTTTCCCTAGTAGACCATAGGTATAATTGGTAATTGTTAGTGAATTTTACAGTGGCATAACATCTTCGTCGTTCTCACAGAATGCATGGTTTACCTATTGAACTACCAAAAGTATCACAACCTAAAAAATCAAACATTGAGACTACACAACCTGAAACTATACAACCGAAAAACACAGAACAATTTGAAACCATAGAAGAATCTAAGGTAGTACAAATTGGAACCTTAGAACTTGAGGAACCTAAGATTGATAGCACAAAGATTGTTGATCTTGATCCTATTGAACCTGAAATTATTGAGCCTGAAATAGTAGATAATTTTCCTCTGTCACTGAGTTTAGTTTTGACACCTTCACTTTCTAGTCCTCAATAGGATTTTCCTCCGCCAAGTTCCATATCTATCCCATCACTTGTAACTCCTCAAACCTCTATCGTTTCAAACAGGTTAGAATTAAATCCGATACGGGTTATATCTCACGAGTTTGTCTCTTCATAGGTTGGTCTTGTTACTGTAGAGTATTTCTCGGTAGAGAGATGCCTTCATTTTAATACACCTATAATAGATTTAGAGGTACCTTTCCTTATCCAACTACCTTCACCAATTGTATCTCCCTAGCAGGACAACACTTGATATCAATATTTAATTACTGATAGTTGAACTCCATTTTTACATACACCATCATCCTTTTTCACTAGGTCGACCATGGATCAGTCAATATCTACAAAATCTATATTAGGAAGTATCGAATTTCAAACCTCACCTCTTACTACGGGTGGAACTTTTATATACAATGGATCTAATGTATCTTATGATTTTGGTGGACCTTACTTACCTCTTGGGTATCAATCACTTGGAAGAAGCTTTTCTGGAGCTTCGAATAGTGCCTCAATTTTTCATTACCCCGCTTGGTCTTTGGGTATGCATAGTTTGTCTAGTATGTCTATTCCAAGTATGGTACATACCTCACAAAATAATGTTGCTTCTAGATCTATTCACCAACCTAGTTTGACGAGTGGGATGAGTGTTCCAATTTAATCGTATACCATACCATATGTATCTTTGACCATTATTCAACCATCCATGGGGATATCTATACTTTTGACTGTCATTTAATCTATTGTAGGATCTGTTCCTTCTTGGGGGAAACCTCCGTTAACCGAGATAAATCCTCCTTTTGGACAACAAAATCCTATTGGAAAATTTTCTTCTGGAATTTATCCTCCTTTTGGTCAACAACCTCCTTTTGGCCAACAACCTCCTTTTTCTCAACAACCCCCTCTTGGCCACCAACTTCCTTTTGGTCCATAACTTCCACTTGGTAAACAACCTCCTTTTGGTCAACAACCTCCTCTAGGAAATCCCACTGGAGGACCATATCAATTAGGATTTATGCAACCCACTCGTACCCAAGTATTTAGTGGTGCTTCATTCCTTGGAATGGAAAGCACTCCATCAAATTTACATCAGGTTGGTGGGGCTGGTGGAACACAAGTGCCTATTGGCCAACCTTTCCACACATATACTCCTTCAACTCATGCTATTGGTACACAAATGGCTATGGAACCAACCTATCAGGTTTATCAGCCCCGTGGAACTCATATGGCCAATGTACCAACACATTCTCAACAGGGATATCCTCCTCCCTCGGGAGCTAATACTCAAGCTTCTTACCAATATCCCACATTTCAAGAGGCTATTTTTAATCAATGGTTACCATTCCTGGAAACATTAGACTTACCTGACCTATCACGGTTAACGAATGATCCCATTTTTCATTCTCCTTTTTGGCTACCTATCCCTGCAAAATTACCAAGTGATATTCCAAAGTTCGATGGGAAACCTAGAGAAGACCCATCAAATCACGTCATGACTTATCATTTGTGGTGTTCTTCAAATTCCTTAAATGATGATTATATCCGTTTACTTCTTTTCCAACACACTCTTACTGGGAGTGCTACTAAATGGTATATATAATTACAACGAGGAAAATTTCAATATTTTAATTCATTAGAAATATCCTTTTTTACTCATTTCCAACTTCCCATTCATTATGAAACCGACAAAGAAATTTAAACCTCATTACGACATTCGACATCGACTCATATTTCCGATCATATCCATGAATGGAGACACCAACGTCGTATGATTAAAGCCAGTATACCTGACCAATTGTTGGCAAATTGGTTTACTAAGTCATTACTACCTGCTATTTCCCACGATGTCACTATGGGCGGCATTGTAACAGAGGAGAAAGATATCGGTCGTGCTTAGTATTTAGACCTTGTTTATTAAAAATATGGCACGTTATATTATCTAATTCTATAGGCTCCTTTCCCATCAACTAATCCAACTACTGTACCTCCTACAAAATCTCACGCCAATGATGATGTGGTGGTTTATAGTACCCAAGACTCTATGAGTAAACTTTCTGGTCAATCTAACCCTAAGTTTTCTCCTCTGCTACCACTCAAAACACTTCGCCTCCTCCTATCAATGTTGGTAAAACTTCTGAGATTAACATGATTTAGTCCACAATCATCAGTAAATATCAGAAACATGGAAGTAAGAAAATGGAAAAGCAAAAGATAAGAAAAATTCCCCACAACAGGAGAAACCCAAAACTCAACTTGTTGAGGATATGAAAAAGTGCAAGCCTAAATATCCTTGTCTCATTTGTGAACAAGACCATTATACTAAGGATTGCCCATGTCGTGTTGACATTAATCATTTTCTTAAAGGGAATTTGACTGCACCTGACATTTTGACAAATCCTTTCCCATCCTAGTAGACTCAAGTGGTTGTACAAGATCAACCCTCTGCCTCTGGAAGCTCTTATGTACTTATGTGTCAAGAAAATAATGAACAAGTTTTCGTAACAACACAAACCAAAGACTATCCTCCTTCCAATGGAAGTGTTGTTGATCAACCTTCTACCTCTATTCCTACCTCTAAATCTATTTCACCTATTACTGGTCCTCTTCAAATTGATCGATCCAGTTCTGACACAGTGATCTAACCACCTCCAAAATGTTTTATTCGTAAGTCATCTTTTAACCCGCATGCACGAGCTACTAAAAAATACAATATTGTAGAGGAATTGGCTCAATCACCATCTGTGATGTCATCCCTCTAAGTCCTTCATACTTACCCTGCGCAAAAAATATCATTGTTGTCAACTATTGGTGCAGTTGATCCAAGTGATGCGAATATGGTAGTTTTTTATTTCGAAACTCATGTTCCAAGACTTCCACACCAAATTGCTTTTCAAATCCAAGTTATTGTGCGAACAAAAACCATTTTTCGTATTGTTATTGATGAAGGAGTCTTGAACTATGTAATGTACGTCAGTTGTTGGAAAGTTTTTGGTTCTCCTTCATTCAATCAATCACCTACTAGATTGAAAGAATTTGACAGTAGAGGATTTAAACCCTTTGGAGTGCTCAATGCATTGCCAATCAAATTAGAAGGTAAAATAGTTATTGTTGAGGTAGAAGTTGTTGATTTACCCCTCGACTATAACCTTTTAATGTGTCGTATTTGGATTTATTCCATGTCTGTCATGGTTTCTACCTTGTTTCATGTACTTCATTTCCCTCATCAAGGAAAAATAGTCACTATAGACCAACTTGCCTACTTTAATTCTGATTCACGCATTTGGTAATGTTTCATTAATAGAACATATTTCATCTGCTTATGAGGATAGTGGAGTGGGCCTTTTAAAAGATTAATCACTAATGGGAACTTTTCTTCTCCCACTACCCGACATTTCTCCGTTCCCACCACTTAACACTTCTCATGTTGTCGCTTAGATAAACATGAGTTCAACTGGTGCTAGTAGTCCCTTTAAGTCATATGATCCTTGGATAGTTTCCAGTCCTACACAATATGAGAGATATGGAGACAAAATTCCTCTTAGTCCCATTGAGTTGGCCTATCAAGCCATTCAATCTTCCTCTATGGCCAATTCTGATACTGATCATTGATCAAATCCAATTTTGGATGAATACTATCAATCCTCTTGGCTTATTTCTACTACATCTCTTGATCCTTTTGATGATACTTTCCCCATTGATGAAAGTATCATGGATATTACGTATGTTGAGGACACTCCATGGGATTATCATCATCATCATCATTCCCCATTTCCCCCTCAGCTCGATATTATTGAGACTCGTTTAGAATATTCCTTTTCATTTGACGAAATTGCTATTTCCCAAACTCCCATCTTAATCCATGATGTTTTACTTGAAGGTAATTTAGGGAATATATTCATTACTATGCCAATTAATATTTCAATAAACCCTGAGGTTGTGGAAAGTATTTATATAGGTGCCTCTTGTTCCCTAGAGGAAATTCAAACTTATACGACCCTATTCCAAGAATTTCGTGATGTATTTTCTTGGTATTACAAAAAAATGCCTGGTATTGATCCACAGATTGTCATTCATGAAATTAATACATATCCTGAAGACAAGCATGTTTGGCAAAAGCTTCATCTCATTCATTCACAAAAAGTCGTTGCTATTAAAGCTGAAGTTGAGAAACTTATTCAAGCCGATTTTATTTATCCTGTACCTCTAACTGATTGGGTTTCCAATATTGTCCTCATCACAGAGAAACAAGGAATTATCTGTGTATGTATTGATTACAGGGATATTAATCGGGCTTGTCTGAAAGATAATTATCCAACCCCTTTTATCAACCAAATAGTCGATGTCTGTGTTGACAGTGAAATATTCTCATTTATGGATGGTTTTTTTGGTTATAATCAAATACACATACTACGATTGGATTAGCATAAAACCTCTTTTATTTTTCCTTGGGGTACTTTTTCTTATTGAAATATTCCTTTCAGACTTAATAATGTTGATGCTACTTTTCAATGAGCTATGTCTTATGCATTTCACGGAATTAGGAAGATTGTTCAACCATATCTTGATGATTTTCCTACACATTCCATGCGACGTCAAGATCACCCGCAACATCTACGATCCATTTTCCTTAAGTGTTGACATTACAATATTCGCTTAAATCCACATAAATGCGTATTTTGGGTGGAATTGTGATTCCTCTTAGGTTTCATCATATCCAAGAATGGGATTCATGTTGATACCTTGAATATTGAGGCCATACTAAACTTACCCCCTCCTTCAACGTTACACCAACTCCAAATTTTGCAAGTGAAAGAAAACTTTTTATGTTGATTCATTCTCAACTATGTTGAATTGACCAAAGATTTTACTTGAATTCTTAAGAAAGGGGTTCCTTTTGTTTGGGACAACATCACTCAACAAGCATTTGATGCTTTGAAGCATGTGTTGAATCAAACCCCATTGTTACATCCCCCTGATTACAATGGATATTACCTTTTGTACATTGTCGCCTCTGACAGTACCATTGCTATGGTGCTTGTCCAAGAGGATGAATCACATGATGAACCCGTGATCTACTATTTAAGTAGGAGTCTTACCACTTACGAAATAAAATACTCACATGTGGAGAAATTGGCATTAGTTGTTGTTCAAGTTATCCAATTTTTTTGTCACTACATCTTATTGCATAAAACCACTGTCATTTCTAATTGAAACCCCATGCAACATATTCTGACTAGGCAGGTGTTGTGGGGAAAATAATCCAAATGATTTATTATCCTACAAGAGCTTGATTTGGAATTTTAGAAAGCCAAGTCAAATAAATCTTTGGTTTTTGCTGCTGAAACAGAAAATGTGGTAGAAGATTCGATTCTTGATGAAACTCTCTTTCTGATTAGTTCCTCAAATCCCTGGGATGGAGCCATCATAAGATATCTCTAGACCCAAACCTTTCGACCTAATTTGTCTAGTACTGAACATTGTCGCATTCAATACCAATATCGATAATACATTATTGTTGGTGATACTCTTTATCATCGTAGTGTTGATTCTATTTTTAGATTGTGTTTAACACACAAATAGGTCGAGAGAGATCTTTATGACTGTCATGCCGGATCATGTGGTGGTCATATGTTTGGGTATTCCACTGCCCCCAAAAGTTATATGAGCTAGATATGTGTCATGCGTGCCAAATATATAATCGTAAGTTGTGTGTGCCTCCTTCTCCTCTTCACCATGTAGTTTTCGTTGGTCCATTTTCTAAATGGGGTGTTCATTTCATGACATGTAACCCTCACTCGGTCGGGGAGCATGGGTATATTATTGTCACCATGGATTATTTCACTAAGTGGGCCAAGGCGATGCCTACATTCAATAACATTGGGAAAAATGCAGGCCTTTTTGTTTTTAATCACATTATTTCTCAATTCGATGTGCCCCAAGCCATTGTCATCGATCATGGCACTCATTTTCAAAATTACATGATGTCGGAATTAATCGCCAAGTTGGGTTTACGGCATGAAAACCCAACTCCTTATTATCTGTAGGCCAATGGCCAAATCAAATCCATAACATTTTTGAAAATGATGCTTCATACGATGATAGGGATTCACAAAACAAATTTTCATACGATACTTTTTTTTGGCATTAAGAGAATATCGAACTTCGGTCAAAACAACCACGGGTTTTACGCCATTCAAGTTGGTATATGGTTTAGAAGTCTGTTGGCACAGGGACAGACCCGAGGTTCAATGCTTC
Organism: Picea sitchensis; assembly: GCA_010110895.2. NCBI lineage: Eukaryota > Viridiplantae > Streptophyta > Pinopsida > Pinales > Pinaceae > Picea > Picea sitchensis. The sequence continues at coordinate 10,190 of SNQJ01S0148806.1, forward strand.
AACAATGCACCAACAAAAACCTAACTACTGGCCCTTTCAGCAACACCTGCGAAGCAGATGAAGTCTCACCCAAGGTAGAGGAAGGGGGCTGTAGGACTCAAGTGTCTACAACCTAGCTGGGTAACATATATGTGATCATAATAATTAACGTTCATTATTCTTTGACCCTTATTCACATCGCAGATAAAAACCCTAATTGCAGAAGAACACAATATTCAACAAGATCTAAGCATATCTAACTCTTCAACACATAGCATCAAACCAATCTAGCATTAATTCATGTTATTAATCACTAAGCTACTACATCAGATGCATATAACATAAATAAAGATTCAACACTAAGCATAAATCACATAAATAACACAAAGCAATCACAACACAAGATATATGTGGTTCACCCCCAGTGTGGGGCTACATCCACCAACTCTTCATCTTCTTTATTATCTTATTTCAATCTTCTTACATGCACAGAGCCTCAAAACCAACTCCACATAGAACAAGAGACCAGTGCGCACTTCACCAGATCCTCCTTCCCCAAGTTTGGCATAGCACATATCCTTCTTACAATCACTTGCGTTTAAATCTGCAAGTTCTCAACACATAGTATCCATGGAGCCTTCACAACTAATCGCACTCAACAACCTTTACATATCTTGCACAAAGCCAACTTAGATCTGATGCCTCTTACAATGCCTAGCTACTTATTTATACATTTAAAAATGGGGCCTAAGCATGGGTAAACCCATGGGCCAACATCCCATACCTGTTACATAAGCCCTAAACCCAAAAAGCCAGAAAAAAGGGGGCGAGATCCCGTGATCTCCACTTCTCCTGGGCACTCCGTCTTCGACCTGCCTATCGAAATCCCAAAAATGGTCAAACATGACCAAGGTTATCCAAAACTTGGTCGAGGGCCAAAAGGCCCCCAACACTCACCCGTGACTCGTCCCGAGTCACTCTGATCTAGGAAAATCTGCTTCGAAGGCCTGAAGCTTGGCTCAATCTACCTCGACTTACTTCTTCACCAGATCCTCCTACTTGGAGAACTCCTCAATGATTTTCTCGGTGACAGGTCCTTTGAAGCACTGTTCCACTGTGGTGAATACTTGTTCTAGCTATGCGCCCTGTCCCTCGATCTCTTCAAAAATGGTGTAGGTTTCATCCTGTACTGGCTGGAGTCTCTGGGTCACTTCCATGACTTTACTCTGGATATTATGGACCTTCTACTGAATTGGGCGTTGTTCTTGTGACCTTTTCATCTTCTCGACCACTGACAGTAGATTCAACTATGTGGGTATTGTTGTTGCTTGTTTCTTTGCTTCCTGGAGCTATGACTCCAATGTCCTTAGTTCTGGGTCCTCTGCAAGGTGGTCATAGGTCTGTGCACTTTTATTGTTGAGTTACTTGCATTCTAAGACCAATTTCTTGATTCTTTCGATTGTGCTCCAGGAAGTTTCTTCCCTCTGATCTCACACTTCCTGCAGAGTGCTCGACACTACTTGCAATTCCAGTTCTGCTACTCTTTCTTGGAGCTGTTGAATGGCTTCAGCGAGCTTCCCCACTTGGCTCTTAGTTTTTTCCTCTTCCATCTGTTCCAGGCCCGACACAAAGCAAAGTGCTCTATTAACTGCTTCTTTAATTCCATTCTGCTCCGCAAGCAGCTGTTCATTTTCCTTCTGGATATGTGGTCTATCCTCTACAAACTTCGCCTAGAGGTCATCTTTCTCTTGCTATGTAACCTGACGCTACTCTAGGGACTCCTCATTTTATTACTTCAATGCCTCTGTGGCCTTCTCTTTTTCTCCCTAGACCCAACGAAGGCGAGCTTATGTTGCATCTCCTATTCTACGTAGTTGGGCAGGCTCATCTCCTACTTCTATGCCCCCTGATGACAACAATGTTGTAGACACTATGCGGCTCGAATAAATATCATGTTGTACCCCTTTGAGCTCATCCTCTATCAGGTAATACATTATCTCTTGTTTGTCTTTGCTTCGATGAAAACTGTCCTCAGAAGTATCTGATACAGCTGTGATGATGAAGTCAATGTCATCCACTGTAAGTATAGTCTGTAAGTGGGGCTTATTGGCACATGACTTCTTTCGCACTGAGGGTTTCTTTAGAGAAACCTTTCCTTTCTTGGATGTCTTTGTCTCTGTAAGGGGATCTCTAGGTGGTTTTACTTCACCTTGTTCCTATTTTTCTTCTTCCCCTTCGTCCTCTTCTTTGTCTACCTCGTCACCTCCTCCCCCTTCAAGTGAATCTGGTGTAGTCTCCTCAGATGCACTGTGCATTTCCTGTACTTATTCCTTCTTCTTGTTCTTGCTACTACCTGGTCCATCATACTCTTCTCGGGTGACTACAACACTTTTGATGAGGTTGGGGTCAGAGAGTTCTGTCTGTTCGACTGGTACAAGGAATTCTGCAGGCCATTCCTTGGTTTTTTCCTCCATATCTTCCTCGGTGAGTTTGTAATAGGACTGGATCTCTTCCTTGTGTTCGTCTCCATGCGTCGTTATGTAAATGAAGTGCCTGTCTGTGTGAAAATTCACTATTGTCCTGAACCTATGAAGTGTATTCAGAGTCAGTTGACGGAAAGATTCAATGACCCTCTTCAACTACAATTAATAGGTGTGGAACAAAACATTGTACTGCCATTACTTCACCATGTCACTCGAATACTAGAGCGTAGTGAACCTCGTGACCAATGGTTCAGATGACTCGATTTCAGGGAAGGTTTCTCCCTTTGGTGTCTCCCAAGCAATGAAGGCAATGAGAATCAGCAACCAACTGAAGTGAAACTCATAGCCTTGGTCTTGTGCTTCATGACAATATTGCTCCAACTAGTTGACGAGGTATCTCACCCAGTTCTTCTACGTCCCTTCGACACACTTTCCTTTGAGTTCAACGATGAACCTAGTGAACTGTGTCGGTCTGTTCTTCCTGACGAGCTTACCAATGATCAACTGGAAATTTAGGCGCACTGCACCATTTTGGATGGAGGCTACCTTGTAGCCCCGCTTCCCTTTCTCCACATCACCGTAGGTGTCCTTTATTCGCTGTGCTATGGTGCGATCTACATCCTTCCCTGGGTAAAAATCCTAAGGGGTCAGTCCTTGCATGCTCAATATAGTGATCTGATGGATCAACGTCGGATCTATAGTGATGTGCCTATACAACCATAGGTAACCTCCATGGAAGCACGACAGGAGGAATTTAATGCACGCGTTAACCTCCTGATGTCTTCTGAGGTGTGGTATCTTCATCACATTAAGAATTGTTGATCTTGTGATTTCCATGGTCCATGACTGGGGGATTATCTTTGAATTCTTCCCCATTGTCTTTGTCAAGTATTTATGTGGTGTGAGCATTCCATAATTCTTGCGGTCTCCCAAGTTGAAATCACTGATCTTTAGCGTCATAATCTGTCCTAACTATGGTCCAACTGCATGTATCCCCTTCAGGAGGTACAGAGTGATCAATGTATAGTCAAAGTCCCTTGAGATGTTGTCACGACTAACCACGCCAACTAGAGGCAGGATATAGTTGGGTAGGACCGATGGGATGAGCTTCGCGTTTGCCAAGTCATTGTGATGCTTGCTATCTTTCTCTATCACAGTTTGGGATGGCTCAGATTGATGTGCAATAGATGGGGAGGCTTGCAATCCTCTCGTCGATGAGGCCTGTGCTCCTGCGAACATGACCTTCTCAGCCATGAGGTCAATCAAAATCTCTTCAATGGATTTCTCTACTACGCTAAGGTTGCTCGACATACGCACTTGTGATCAAATGTCTCAGATAGGTGTACAAATGCTCAAGGTAAGCAGAACGGGTGGCGAGGTCTCAATAAGCACTGTGCGAGAGAAATTAGTTCTCTGTGGGCTCGGATAATCACAATTCGTTAAAGTGTCCTCGGTGCAACATTCGACGGGTTAAATAGATAATTTCGTAACGAACTCCTCCAATGGGCAGGAATTCCTCAATCAATACAATTCCATCAATTATGGGATGGTCCCAATGGTCTATGACAATATTTTTTGACAATAACTGCATTTCTATCCCTTCTGGAGCGTTGTTCTAACTGTCAGGATGCCTCCAATGGTCATATTGCTTGGTCGTGGTGAAGCGCTAGTCTGCGTTGTTCTGCTATTCTGACGAGGTTCAAGTTCTGCAAGCCTTTCTTATGCAAAGTCCTCTCTGGAACCTCCTGCAATTTTTCTAGCTTTGCTTTCTTACTTTCTTTCCGGTGATCCATGTCTTTGGATTCCTCTTTCCATTCTTGTTCTTATCTTCTCGTAGCATAGTAACTTTGTATTGTTGAGGGTCTTTCACAAGATTCGAGGGTAATACTTCATCTCTTACTGTGTTCTAATTAGGTGATCTTCTCTTCTGCATGAATAAGTTCTTTAATCCTTATTATGTTCCTTCAACTTCGACAGCCAGGTCTCTGGCCCTTAGTAGCTTCGACTTTTCCTCTTGTTCTTCTATTAAGCGTGTTATTTTCCTAGCCATGAAATCCTTTAATTCTTGCTTTTTTTGTTCTATAGCTTCCTCTTCTTCTTTCCTTCGGATCTGATCTCTCTCAATCCAAGTCTTTCCTAACAAAAGTGCAAAAGGAGCGTTGTTCTCAACAAACTTAATGACCTCAAATTCTTCTTTTGTCGATGTTCCATGAGCACTCATAGGTACATGGGTAAGCCTTCCACATAGGGTTATAAAATTTCCTTTAAACAATCCCATTCCTCCCAATGAAGGAATCATAATAGGCTTTCCCATAATTTCCCAATTACTTTCTGTGATGATATTAACCTATGTTTCTGCGTCCAATACACAGTCTATGTCGAAGTCTCCTATTCTTCTTTCTATGCACTTCTTCTCTTTTAAGATATCTGGTAAATTGATGCTTCTGTGATCATTTAGTGTTTCTTTCATTTGCAATAATATAGCCTTTGATTCTTTCTGGTTCTCTAGTATATTCTTAGTCTCTTAACCTTCCTCATGGTTTTCTTGTTTCAATTTCATCTTCTCAACTTTAGCAATCATTCTAGGGAAATCTAAAACTTCATGTCAAGTAGCTTTACAACAAAGGAAAACAAGACCTCTACCAGGGCATTCCTTAGCAAGATGTCTCGGTCTTCTATAACTATAAAAAATATTTAGTCCTCTCTTTCTCTTAAATGATCCCCAACCTTTCCTGTACTGCGCTCTAGGATCATAGTGATGGACCTGTAAAAAATTCTTTCTAGAATCCTCCATCCACTTGGTAGTCGAAAAATTCTTTATATGCATAGGAATAACGTATCTTTCACTATTTCTATCAGATATATTCATATCATATCTCCTTTCTTCGAGTTGTGCCCTAGTTTTCATACTAGGACAAAATATATCAAACATACCTATATTCATACTTTCGAAGAAAAAATTTCCACGTATCTTACCTTTATCAGACCACAAAGCTTTAATATCTTATCTCTTTCTATAGATCAGCCTTCTCTTCTTAGCACAAATCTTCACAAGTCAAGTAGAGTACCATGGACTACAACAACATATCTACAAATAGAGCCTTCTCTTTTCTTCAATTCCCAACAATCACAGTTTCAGGTCCTGGCAACGGAACCATTTGTTGGCACAAGGGTAGACCCGGGGTTCAATGCTTCAACAACGCACCAAAAAAACCCTAACTACCGGCCCTTTAGGAAACACCTACGAACCAGATGAAGTCTCACCAGAGGTAGAGGCAAGGGGGGTTGTAGGACTCAAGTGTCTACAACCTAGCTGGGACACAGATCTGTGATCACAATACTTAACAGAGCACTTTAGAAATTAACGTTCATTAGTCTTTGAAACTTATTCACACCGTAGATAAAAACCCTAATTACAGAACAACGCAATATTCAACAAGATCTAAGCATATCTAACCATTTAGCACATAGAATCAAACAAATATAGCATTCATTAATGTTATTAAGAACTAAGCTACTACATCAGATGCATCTATGATCTCGATTTATGTAGGAACACAATGAAATACATAAATACACATAAATGCAGAGATGCAATGGAAATAAGACTTCATTTCATTAATAATAAATGACTGAAAAATGCTTACAGACAGAATAGAAATGAACTAGCTAGGGCGCTGGTAGCTTATCTCTGAGAAGAGATGTGGCGGCTACTGGCCTCTGAAATACCTGTTACAATGAGGCTCGAAGGCCTATATATTATTGAGAAACAATGGAAAACCCTAAACATCCAAAAACCTAACCCTAGGAGACGAAACGCCAGAGTATGGGCCCCGTTGGGGTAAATTGGTACATCAATTTCCCAGGGTCGTAACTTTGGCATATTATCTCCGTTTGACGCACATGATACATCATTAGAAAGATCTATCCGAGGACTACATTGCTGAAAACAAATATTGAGGCTAGAATGGACTCATATTTGTCGCAACATTCATGCCCAAAAAACGTCGTTTAGGGCCTCAAAACAGCTCCGGAAGTTTAGGACCCGAAGAACTACTAAAAATAGTAAATTGTGTTACAATTAATGAAACTAAAAAATTGAAAGAAACAATAGTGTGGGTCCAAGTGGAATAGGCAGGTGGCCACCAATATCCACCTGGATCAGTCCTCGCCCCTTAGGAAGCAATGGTCCCCATTGCGTTGAGTTCCTCCATGAGATGAGGAAACTTCTATTGAACTTGGTCCTTGGTGAGCCACTTGCCCTGGTGAAGGAGTTGGCCTTCTTTGACAACTCGATATAGATGGATCCTCTATTGGCGGGTGTTCTTGATCTGTGTGTCCATAATTTGATCAGTTGTGGCTTGTTCCATGCAATCTGGGTTTAACGTTTTTGGTGTGAGTTGTTTTGCCATGTCGGATGTGTCTAGTAGAGGTGGAAAGTAGGGACGAAGGAGGTCCACATTGAACACTGGGTGCAGACCAAGGAATGGTGGAATACTGAGCTCAAAGTCATTGTCCCCTACAGCCTTGGTGATGGTGTATGGCCCATATCGG
>SNQJ01S0148806.1:19938-40633 GCA_010110895.2 Picea sitchensis
CGATGTGCCGCTAGTGGGAATCCGTTGAAGAATCTGGGCAAAGTTGTCCATCATCGCGTTCCTTTGTTTCTCGAGGGCCTCCTTGAGAAACATTTTGATAGGATCTCTTGCTCCCTCATCTTTATTTTCTTCCCCCATGGGTGGTCATCGGGTTTTGTGAGACTAATCTTGCAAAGGTTCAACTAGATCGAGCCCCAACTCCTTATACCCCGACCTCGTTGGGGACATGCAAAGAAAGATCGAGAACGAGCAGACCGCTCTGATACCACTGATCCTGATTTATGTAGGAACACAATGAAATACATAAATACACATAAACATAGATGCAGCAGAAATAAGACTTCATTTCATTAATAACAAATGACTGAAAAATGCTTACAGACATAATGGAAATAAACTAGCTAAGGCATTGGTAGCTTATCTCTGAGAAGAGATGTGGCGGCTACTGGCCTCTGAACTGCCTATTACAATGAGGCTCAAAGGCCTATATATTACTGAGAAACAATGGAAAACCCTAAACATCCAAAAATCTAACCCTAGGAGATGAAACGTCAGAATATTGACCTCGTTGGGGTAAATTGGTACATCAATTTCCCGTGGTCGTAAATTTGACATACTATCTTTGTTTGACGCACACGATACATCGTTAGAAAGATCTATCCAAGGACTACATTGCTGACAACAAATATTGAGTCCAGAACAAACTCATATTCGCCAGAGCATTCATGCCCAAAAAACGTCGTTTAGGGCCTCAAAACAACTCCAGAAGTTTAGGACCCGAAGAACTGCTAAAAATAGTAAATTGTGCTACAATTAAGGAAACTGAAAAACTGAAAGAAACAATGGTGTGGGTCCAAGTGGAATAGGTGGGTGGCCACCAATATCCACCTGGATCAATCTAACATACATAAAGATTAAACACTAAGCATAAATCACATCAATAACACAAAGCAATCACACCACAGGATATATGTGGTTCACCCCCAGCGTGGGGCTACGTCCATCAACTTTTTGTCTTCTTTATTATCTTTTTTCAATCTTCTTACCTGCACAAAGCCTCAAAACCAACTCCACATAGGATATGAGACCTATGAACACTTCGCCAGATCCTCCTTCCCTGAGTTTGTTACAACACAAAGCCTTCTTAAAATCACTTGTGCTTAACTCTGCAAGTTCTCAACACATAGTATGCACAGAGCCTTCACAACTAATCACACTTAGCAACCTTTACATATCTTGCACAAAGCCAAATTAGATCCGATGCCTCTTACAATGTCTAGCTACTTATTTATACATTTACAAATGAGGCCTAAGCATGGGTAAACCCATGGGTCGACATCCCATACCCGTTACATAAGAACTAAACCCAAAAATCCCATAGAAAGGGGGCGAGATCCCACGATCTCCGCTTCACCTGGGCACTCCGTCTTCGACCCGCATGTCGAAGTCCCAAAATTTTTCAAATATGACCAAGGTTCTCCAAAACTTGGTCGAGGGCCAACACAGTTGTGTTTCCAATTGAATGTGAAATACCATCCTTGAAGCTAGTTGTCGAATTACTTCCCAATACCACCAACGAGGAAGAACATATTTTATATTTGATATGATTAGATGAAACTCATCGTGATGCCTCTGTGGCTAATGAATCCCATAAGAAACGTGTCAAATCTCAATATGAAAAAACCGTTAGGCCTCGTGTGTTATTTGAAGGAGACTTGGTCCTGTTATACGACAAAAATTGTGTAATGTTGAGGGCAGGTAAATTTGAACCCATGTGGCATGGTCCTTATATTATTAAACATGTATTAGATAAATGTGCCTATGAGCTAGTATTTTATGATGGGATTCCTTTGGGTGAGCCCCAGAATGGGCTTTACCTGAAAATTACTATGCCTAGAGTCATTCTACATAAGTGTTTTGTATATTTTGTACCATATTTTTGGTGTACTATATTTTTTTTTTTGCAAATGATTTCTATATATTATCGATTATCTTGCATTGTGCTCAATTTTCATATGTCAAGGCTCCCTTTACCTTACGTTGGCTTTGTTGATGCTGTTATCCGCAGTACCCAGAACCTTGCATCTACTGCATGGGAAATCTACATGCCTATCGATGAATTGATAAGTCTACATGGTATATTCCTTGGTCGTGCAACTAACAATATCATGGAATATAACACATTCATTGAACTGCTGACTGAAGCCATTTCACTTGGAATTCATCACTTAGTTGTTCGATTGGACTCTCAACTTGTAGTGCTGCAATTAAGTAACATTTATTCTATCAGAAGTCCTACTCTATTAGGAGTATATTTAAGGGTTCGTCTCTTGGAAAGAGAGTCTGACTATTTAGAATATCAACACATTCCAAGAAATGTAAATACATTAATAGATGATTTGGCTAATTATGCACTAGATAGACATTTGAAACATTTATAAACAATAAAACACATAACACATTGTATAAAATAAGCTAACTTAGAAGTCATTTTGTATTAATATTTTAGCAAAATTTTTACAAAATGTGTTGTGACAACACAAATCCTATGGATTTTATATATCACTACATGTCGATAACAAACAACTAAAAGGCATTTATTCATCTCAAGGACCATGATTCTCATGGTAGCATACTACTACCTGAGCCACTTGTCGAAGAAAATGAGCTATCCATTCGTATACTCCCGTAGTGTGTCGTTGGTACCGTCATGGCAGATTGTTGATCTGAATATCCGATATACCCAAGGTCAACCCCTCGAGGTTATGTTCAATATCCTTGAGTTCCTCTATTGTTTCACGATCATAATAAACCATTGCACCGTGTTCACCTCGCCTTTGTATCAGAGAACTCCCATATGGTCTTTTTGGCCCAATATATGCCTGATGAAAATAAATTAATCTGAATACAACAAAAACATTTAAAATTTAAAAAATTTAAAACAAAAAAAAAGGTTCCTTTTTACCTAAATTATTCCACTAGTACCCCTATGGAAGGACTATGTCTAGATCTACTCAGAAATCTATCCCTGTATATGTGTATTTTTCGATCATGATGAGTTGTTTCTTCAGCCATTTGAAGAACTTCTCATCATACGAAACTATTGGGTCAAGGTCCTCATCCAACTCCATACTCTACAAATGTAACAATGGAACTCTCTTGAGGAAGAAAGAAATCAAAATTGAAGAATAACTTAATTGCTTCAAATGACCGGTTTTGAACTTGGTCAGCTGATCTTTCATTCTCTCAAGCAACCCTTCACATCAGTTAAATACTTTTAGTTTCATACAATCAATTGTGTACTACATTTGAGAGTTGGTATCTAGGTGAGGAGCCACACTTCTAACAACTCGAGTGATGGTGAAAAGAACAGTTCTTAAGGAAATATCTCTAACATTTTTTATGGGAATTTTCCCACTGCTCTTCCTGGTTCCAACAACATAATGTTGAGAGATGTAATTCTCTGTCTTTTCACCACCTCCCTTGAATCCATAAAAAGAAACTTGCTCTCCTGATCTTGAGAGCCTGGTCAAGAAATAAATATCCTTGGTTTCCAAGGTCATATCGTGAACTCCAACCTTGAAAACTTGTTCATCGGGTTCCCACATCTTTACCAAGAATTCCAATAGTCAAACTTGGGTTCTCATGCCATGGATCTGGAATACTTTTTACAAACCACACCTGTGGAGGGCCAACATGGTGTGTGGATCATTGCCCATGATTTGGTCTTCCATTTCGTTCTCCCTCTCCCTCCATTCCAACATTTTGTCCAACCAAAAGTCTGCAAACAACAAGTGAACTTATTTGTCAGACAACATCCAAAAATTTCAAGCCTCACAACTTAAAATGAATTTTTTTTTGAGTTTTACGGGTGTCACACCCTCTTTTTTACACACAGAGAGAAAGTGTCACACTTCTTGACAGGATTTGACTGTGACAGACTTAAGTGTCATATTCCTCTATATGGGGGCCCTACGACACCGATGTGGTGTGTTTTAGGGCTTGGAAAAAACCCAAAAATACCTAAAAACTGATTTGAAATGGAAAAAAATGAACATCACATTGAAGGAGAGGGAGAGATCAATTACCTACTGGGGACGGAATTTAGAATCGTCCATAGATCTTTCTGCAATATCTGCTTGAAGAATTCACCAAAATGGGGGGTTTTTCACTATTGAGAGGTAAAAATTCAAATGGTAAAACAAAATTACTCTTTTCTTCTTTTTAACCTAGAATAGAATATTATTTTTATATTCTATTTCATCTTTTGCCACTTTTATATAGTATCTCATTTGGTTGACATAAATTTATGAGTAGGACTGATGTTTTTTTTGCAATTACAGGTCAAATTTTTATACATAAAGTTATGGTCATGCATTTTTTTATAGTCTTTTGAAACTTTTAAACATTATGGATTTTCTTTAAGCAATTTTCAAAACTCTATAAATATGAAAAGATTTTTGAGCGAACTTGTTTCCTTTCACACTCATTAAATAATTTTAAATGGAATCTATTCAATATTAGTTTATCCCTTTTTTGGGCCGAGTATGATTAATTACAAAAAATGAATACTGTAGTCAATCATGGCTAGAAGAGTTCTCTTAAGTATTATTTTTTACTTTTTCGGACTTGGGGAACTAAATTTACGAAAAAGTCAATCTTGGAGTTTCCTTTAATTGTTTTTAAAACTCCCTAAACATGAAAAACCATGGAGTTTACTTTCTCTGGATTCGTAAAATGTACATTGAAAGACCCATATGGGACTGAACCACTCCTTCCTATGGTTTGTTAAAAACACTATGAATAACTCATTCAAAGGGTGATATTATAGTACAAGAATATGTTACCCTCCTCAAGCTTGTGTAAAAATAAATAGGTAATCACCAAAAATGGTGGGGGGAAATTGGGAAGGGAACTTGTATAAAATCTGTATTAATTTTTTGGTAGCTAGTCACTCTTGAACATAACACTCTTTCACTCCTCGTGTCATATTGGTAAATCCATTTGTCTCTCGTTGATCATACTCTTCTACAAGTTTGTATTTTGTTTTGTGATCCTCCTTTTGAGTCAGTGCTTCCAAGAAAGTAGTCATGACATCGATATGTTTAAGAGAAGTCCAATAAAAAATCCTTCTATTGCATCAGCCATTTTTGTAGTCTTTAAATCCTTTTACAGTGTTGGCCATCCTTGAGTTGGTATTTACCACTCTATACTCTGATATACTTCAAATGTTTGTACCTGTTTCATGTCATTTATGGGGGATACATCAAGGCCCTCCTGCAATGAATCAATTCATATCAACTTCAACACATTATCTAGGAAGTTGGTTTAGAAACTCTAATAGTACCTTGGGACGTGCATGCCTCAATGGAAAGTTTGCTTGCTTTCGATGATAGGTTTTTCATCATTGACCTTCTATTGAATGATTTTATGAGTGTTCAATTTCAACTCATTTATTCACACTCAATATAATGTACTTGTGTACCTTAAGGGACATTGTCATCATTGATGGTTGCTTTCGCATCTGTTAACGGTTTTCATCATTGACTGGTAATTAGATGATTTCTACCATGTTCGCATTTGACACCTTTATTCACATGGTTAGATTTGTACTATGGAATGGTAGAAATGAATACCCCAAATAATATCAGATATATCCAGGATGCGATGGAGTATTTTTTAGTATGTACTGTTGCATAGATCCATAGTCTATGTCTCACAACTATGTTCAAATTTGAGTCTTTATGACATAGATCCATAATGTATAATTTGTAGCTATGTTCATATTTGAAACACAATGGCATGGATCCACGGTGTATATTTGGTGGCCATGACTTATCATACTTGACATGGATATTTTTATGTAAGTACTTATACTTTGAGTCATTTGTATTCTGAGTATGGGAATGCCTACCTTAGTAATGATATTGTAATTCCTTGTTTGTTGTTAACAGGTCTCCAATTTATGTGCTCTTTGTTTCCATACCCACACGACAAAGTATTTTGGCTATCACCTCTTTCTAGCTTCATACTTTGGGGGTAATTTTGTTACACATTATGTTTTTGCAACTAATAATTTTCACCTACTTTCCATCATCCAAATCTTCAAAGCCATGATCACTGAAGAAAGAACTTTCCTTGAAAGAAGCCATAATGTATTTAAACAAACACTTTTTGTGAAAGTGTTGCATGTTTCACCACTGCAACATGCGACACTCTTAAGTGTCGCATTTTGCACCACAACAACATGTGACAGTGTCTCATGTTGCTAGTTCATAGGGTGAGACATTATTTGAAAAGGAGGTAAAGAAAGAAATTTGTGAAGTTTCTAAAAGAGAAGCTTCACATATGAGGTGTACTTTGATCATTTTGGATCTCAATCGTACTCATGATTTGGGGAGATCCTAACCTTCTATCCAATCTATAAAAGGAGACTTCTGTCATGAGAAAAGGTTAATAGATAATGGAGAATAACTAGTAGTGAATAGTGGTTGATAGCTTTAGCTTCTAATTGGTGATTAGAAGATTGTTCTTTGGCCTTGAGACATTCTTGTTTCAAAGTATTCAATTCATGGTGATGGAACTCATGGAAGCAATGTGGGTATTGGAGCAATGAACCATTGGAAAGAGCCTGACAACACCAAGGCATTAGTTGTAACTCGTCCAATATTATTAATGTAGTAACATGTTTCCTTTCATATAGAGATTGTTTATTGTAAATGGTCTTTATTACATTTCTCCTTGGTCATTTGTATAGATTTTTCAAAATACTATTGTTTCTTTCACCGGTTAGCTTGTCTTCTTATACAAGTTTCCATTGAAAAACCTTTGGATCAAGCTAAGAGCTACAATTAGCGAGGACAACCATCGATAAAAAGGTATGAGCCCTTACTTATCAGTATTTCGATTGTATGAATCTAAGGAAAGAAATATGCTCTATGTTTTTTTGTTCTAGCTTTGGGTTCCCAAGGTAGGGAGATTGGTCTGTGTCTGCATTGATTTTTTTTCCGATAACACCATTTCAACGATGGTATACTTTACCACTATGCATATATTTTTGTTCTGAGAGGAGAACAACCACTTTTGATTTTAAGGGAAGTGCATAGTTCAAGGGTTGCAGGGAATTTTTGCATGCATAAAACTTTGGATAAACTACAAAGGTATTTTCATAGGGCACATATGGAGAGCAATGTCGAGAGGTTTGTGAAGGAGTGTGATCTATGTAGCATCACTAAACCTGCAAACTAAAAATTACGGATATATATTCTGCTTAATATACCCTACTATCAATGGACGTAGCATGGAGTATGAGTATGTGTGGAGGAATCATAGACATGAGATGCAGAAGAATTAATAAATTTCTACCCTTTCCAAGCGCATCAACGTCCATGTTCATCTGGTAAGATTTTTTATCTTCTTCCCCAAATGTTAATTTCAATTAGGGATTCATTAGAGTTCTATTAGGGAGCATCCCCACAACTTGTAATATCATAAGTAAACATATGTTACCTAAATTAATCCAAGTTCATTTCTTTTATGGAAAATAGTGAATTCAACTACTATTTGTAACTAAATAATGGATTAATAGGATAAGGCTCTTAAGGTAGGATGTGTACCATCTATTGAGATTTTTCTTTCACTAGTTATTTTCTTAGCATGCATACGTTGTTTTATTGTTGGAAGAATGATTGATCATTAGTGAGAATATTTAATCAGCCTCAAAAGTATTATAGCTATTCATACTACTATTTTCTAGTGAACATTATTGCAACAAGAAATGGTATTTAGAGAAAATGGCTATGCCATATAGTTAGCAAACAACATAGAGAATGGATCATGCCCTGGAAAAAAAAATAAAAAATACACAAAAATTTCCTTTGAAGAACTAGAACAGTGTTTTAGCACAATAAGGATATAATAATGTTCAGAAGAAAAACAAAGAAAATGGTTTCTTACTATTTGTTTTGCACAATTTTACAAAAACTGATAATAATGGTTGTTTGTGTTTGCTATAGGTTTCCCTTATAGAAGCTCCCCTTCTATAAACATCATGAATAATCCCCTTGTAGAAGAATCATGGAGAATCAATAGTTTAGAATACTAGAATGAAAGGAAAGCAGAGGAAGGCCAACTAGTTCAAACAGGGGAAAGAAAGTGAATGGATATGGTGTCCTTGGAAACGAAAGAAGGTAGGGCTCTTCCTACCACTTAAAGATGACAGATGATAGAACCGACATTTGCGTGATGATGTAGATTTCATATTAAGAGTAAGTGGGATATGCATCCATGGACCAAACATTTAATGTTAGGAGCTAATGCTAGACATTAGTTCTACCATTAATTTATAGGTGGAATATTAATAGGAAGTGAGTTGTGGACTATTGACTATGCATCCATGATCCGGATTATTTTCATCACGAAATGAGAGCGGAGATATAATAAGGAAATGCACAGAGATATCGCGTATATCCAATAATATAAAAGACATGTATCAGACATGCAACCATAAACACAGATATACAGTAATACACAATTTCTATTAATGAAAGAAATGTATAGAGACTGTAAAAATACAGAGTGAAAGACTTGCTAGAATGGTGGCAGCTTATCTCTGAGAAGAGATGTGACGGCTACCCGCATTCGCAAGAAGATGATTACAATGAGTCTTTGAAGGCATTTTTACAATAAAAATGAATGCCAAAAACCCGAGACATCCAAAACCTAACCCTAGGAGATGAAGCGCCAAAAGTCATGTGGGCCCTGTTTGGGTAAGTTAGTACATCAACTTCCTGCAGTAATAACTTTTGCATACGATCTCTGTTTTAGGCGTATGATAGCTCATTGGAAAGGGGAGATTCATTTTGGGGGCTCAATTATGCCTTCTTCTATCATTGAGAACCTCGATCTCAAAAAACCTTCATTTAGGCCCTCAAAATGGCCCCGGAAGTTAAAACCTGCTAAATATAGTAAATTGCCAAAATTGCCAAAAAACTATTTTGAGCCAGTCAGAAAAGGTGGGTGGCCACCGATATCCACCTGGATCAATCCATGGACCAAAAATTTAATGTTAGGAACTAATGCTAGACATCAGGTCTAGCATTCATCTTCATTAGTTCATTTAACATTGAAAATCTCTCAATTATGTGAAACTTATCCTAATTCCACTTAGATATGAGGCCAAATAAGACTTCAAACTTCAAACTTAGAATACAAAATGAAATGCAAGTGCAAAAATTTATGAATTTTCCAAAAATTTATGAATTTTCCAAAAATTTAGGTTAAAACAGTGAGAAGTCATTGGTTTGTGTGGAAGATTAATAGAAAAATAACAAACTGATTACTATAGTCCCTACATATCGAAGGGAAAGGACTAATAAGAGATATATATATATATACCGAAGCATTATAGTAATGAATTCACTATCAATATTGATTGAAAGATAGAGATTATCTAATATTGTCTTTCATGTGCATGGGATTATTTGAATATTTGTTCAAAGAATACATTCTCACAATACCTAAATTGAAAAACAACTAAGTGGTTATGGCTTTGTTAGGATTCACAAATTGATTTGTACACAAATTAGTCACTTTTATCACTTTTAACGATCTAGAGTTCAATCACACCAAACCATCCAACTTGTATGACAATATCTACTTGAGTTTGTATTTATGGCAAGATACTATAAATTTCTCTCTTTGAAATTTTATTATATATATTCTCCCTACATTTCCAAAGAAAATATTTGGTCAACCATCGAAGCATGAATATGTAAGTAAAATATACCATTCAAAAGGGAATTGAACTAGTAATTTCCCTTTATATTGCAAAACAATGTCATTAAAAGAAGCAACATGTTAAAATGAAATACACAATATATTTATTTGAAAATAGATATTGTGTGTGAAATGATCCGTCTACACTTGATGAAGGACCATTTGGAGCGCTGACCTTTTCTACTCCATGAGAATAGAAATATCATGTAAAACATAATGGAGTCTACCAACCTTGAATAGAGCAATAAACTAGGCATAATTGTATATATTATGGTCCTCCTTGTTTTTGGAATTTTCAGTAGGGTTATTATAAACATAACAACATCTCTCAGTTGTTGGTAGATGCCATAGATATGATAATATGTTGTAAATGGTTCGAATAGCATGGGAAAATATCCAACCATAAGATAATCAAATATGGATGGATCTCTTAGTAAGGAAACAAGAAGGATCAAAGGCATTATTTGAATGCTACGAAAAGCTTAAAAATATCGTGGGGATGGAATAATAGTTCAAAAATAACACTATGAGTCTTTGTCCTGTTTGAAAAATATTTCAAGGGGATAGAAAGAATGATCCTGAAACTATAGATATTTGGGGGGATTGGTCTTGGTGCACCTATAAATATTAGATGGGGTGTCTAGGTTGCCACTTCCATTGTCGAATATATACATCAAATTGAGGGTTGAAGAGCGTGGGATATGCAATTGTTCATATCCCATGGATGTTGTTTAATGGAAATCTTAGTAAGAAATTTAATTTCAGATTGGTGTGATAGTTTACCACTCATTAACTTAATTGTGGCAGTCGTCAAGAGATTTATCACATTTACAACCAAACAACTATTTGCATGTCTAATCTAGTATTGGGATGTGGTGCAGTTTCTACTAGACAAGGGAATCCAGAGTAAATAATTAAATAATTATAATGAATCACTAAATATTATTCAATCAAAGTAAATCCAATGGAAAGAGACAACCACAAATTTGAGGATAACAAATTATTTTCTTCTCACATAACTAACAAACCCAAAATAAGCGAGTTGAAGCAAAGTGAAGGAAAAGGGCCCACAACAATATGTTGTAATGCATTGTTTATGTTTTTTTGCCGCATGTTCCCTCTTGAATGTCTCACTAGATTTTTTGGGTTTTCCCCTAACAAAAATACTCTAAGGAAAAGTTCAATAATCCTTTGCAAACTTTTTCTCTCATGCTCTTGAGTTTAGGAAAATTTAAATGAATTTGTTTTCTTAATTTTTGTTCCATTGAAGGATAATAGAAATCAGTCAGCTTCATTGAGTCATCATTGCTGTTATTTCAACCCCAATGGAGCTTGTGAAATTTTACACAAAAACCTTCACGATGAGGCTACTGGAGAATGCAATAGATTCTATTTATGAATTGAAGAAGATAAAGGGTTCTTGCCACATTTGCAGTGGACAAGAGGCCATATGCACCAACATGGAGGCTACCTCCATGAAGAATTATTGCAGTATCACAGTGTAAAAATACCACTTCCTCCTTTATAGGAAATGAGAGCCTTTGTTTGATATTTTTGTTGAGTGTTTGGTTCATCACAGGAAGAGGAAATCAAGGTTTCAACCTACCATGTTCACTTTAATGTTTCTTCTTTTAAGGTGGGTTTGGTTCATTATTGATATCATGAGTAAATTAAACTCGTGGAATACACATTGTCTTTGGAAAATTAATTGCATCAACATGAGGAAGAAAGAAAATGACATTGTTTCAAAATCTCCAATGCAAAAAATACACATTTAATCCTATGAAGGACGATTTCAGAAAATTATATATTGTTGACACTTTCCCTCTAAGAAGCCTCTATAAACATGTGAAAGATAAAGAGGAATTGGGTATTTTCCATACTATATAGAATCCTATAGATTCATCTACCTATACATATCTATTGCAGGGATGCATAAACAACAGGGACATTTCTCCATACCCAAATGATCCAAATTAATAAACTTTTATGCCAGGCATAGAAGCATGGAAGAAGCTTGGAAAGTCTTCGACTAAATGCCTTCTCATGGAGCATGATTATCATGATGATTGCATCTTATGCCAAGAACATGAATTCTCAAGAGGCTTTGGTCTTGTTATGCTAGATGAAATGATCAAGAATTTACCCAATGAGTTAAATTTTTCTAGGTGCAATTTGATCTTGTAACAAATTGGGGGCTTTGGAAGAGGGAATAGAGATTCCTAAAGAGATAATCATAGGTGGGTAGGTATGGGTTTGCTATGATCATTGATACAATTATAGGAGGGTTTGACATCGTAGGATCTGGATGAACAAATGGTCACTGAATGGATCTGAATAGGTGAGAGGGTTTGAGATGTCAAAAAAATACATAAGGTTCATAGGAGGGAAATTCCTTACTGTGTAACTAGAGATTTAAAATGAGAACGGTTTACTGTTGAAATAAATTTTCAAATATAGTCAATCAAATGGCCAAATTTATGGTCACTTGTTGTGCTTTTCTCATGCTTTTCATCTTGCATTTCCATCCATTCTATGTTTCAAAAATGTTGAGCCTATTTCCAACTAGATCATTGTAGACAAACTCTAGATATATTATCAAGATGGCTCTCAAAGTGAGCATTATCAGTTCAATTCCCCACACTAAACTCTTATATCAATTTTTGAATTTTTTATTTTAAAACTTTCACTTCAATTTTTTGTCGTCGCCCCTCTTTACTTTATTTTTGTTTTTTTCCTTATTTATTTATTTTTTCAATTCATTCACCATATGTTACATATCATATCTACACAAAATACTATACATATATGAATTTATCATTTCCACATTTTCCCTACCCATAATTGAATTCCATGGATTCTTCCAAGAAAAACAAATCATGGTTTTAATCCCATCGAAAACCATCGCCATCACCATTTCCTTCAACTTCATTTGAGAGAGAACTGGAGCAACCCTAGATTTTAATTTTGCATGGGAATTCAGATCCTCAACAACCAATCCTCATATATTTCATCCCCTAGCTATATATCATGTATCACTGACCATTGTCCTTTGGTGGATCTTTGATATAGGTGGATATTGGTGGCCACCCACCTATTCCAACTGGCTCCACGTGTCTGTTTTTGTTCAGCACGTTCTTATGTACTTATTTGTAATTGTGGGTTCTACACTTATGGGGCTATATGAATCCCCACACATCCTCCAGGTGGATACAGGTGGCTTCTCACCTAATCCAACTGGCTTATTTTGTATGTTTTCATGTGAGCACATCTTGTTGTACTTCCGGGGTTGTTTTGGGGCCCTAAACGTTGTTTTTTTAGCTCGCCATAGTCAAACTATACACCGAGTCGGAGTTTGATGGTGGACTGTGTAATTCTCTAAAATTCCTTTCCAATGGGCTATCACGTGCCTAAAATGGAGGTCGTATGCAAAAGTTACGACCCTAGGAAGTTGAGGTACCAAATTACACCAACTTACCCATAGGGCCCGCATGACTTTTGGAGTTTCACCTTCTAGGGTTAGGTTTTTGGATGCCTAGGGTTTTGGAATTCATGAGTAATATGAAAAGGGCCTCTGGAGATTCACTGTAATCCATTTCTGCTCAGACAGATGTGCGTATCAGCCACATCTCTTCTTAGAGATAGGTACCAACATTCGACCAAGTTTCTGTTCTACAATTTTACAGTTTCAACCTATTTCATTACTTAATAGAAGATATTGTTCACTGGATATTTTTGTTATTCTTACTATCTTTGTGTTTATTGTATTCGGTCTATTAATCAGTTCATTCTGTTCCTAAATCCGGATCAATGGTATCAGAGCGGTCTGCTCTTCATTTATTTTTCTTCGTGCATGTCCCCAACAAGGTATGGGTACAAGAAGATGGGACTCAAACCAATCGATCCATTACCATATCGCCTACGCCAAGACTAACAAAAATCCATGGGAGAAGAAAATAAATGTGACAGAGAAGGATATCCTATTAAAATGTTGCTCGAGGAATCCCTAGCACGAAAAAGGAACAAAATTATGGACAACTTTGCGCAGATCCTTTGATGGTTTCCCACGAGAGAAGCATCTTCATCAAGCGGCTATGCAACCCCCTTCAAGGTACAGGTAAATTTTTATATTCCATTATTTGAACGACTAATAGATGTAGATGTTGTAGATAAATGTTTGAATCTGCTTGAAGGATATTTTTCGGCCCACAAATTTTCCGATAGGGAAAATATCACTTTTGCACTCCTCAAGGTCATTTCCCATGTTAAAGATTGGTGGGATAATTACTTTGAGCAAAGTGCCATGGAGGAATATGCAATTTTTGTGGTGGTCCCTACATGGGATTCCTTCTAGGACACCATTAAAGAACAATACTACCATGTTGGAAGCTACGAGTACTAGTACACCAGATGGACCACCCTGCATCAATAAAGGGACCAGACAATACCAGACTTCACCAATATTTTCCATACCCTACGCACCAAATTGGGTATCAAAGACTCTGAGCGTCATCTAGTACTCAAATATCATGATTTTTTTCATAGATACATTCAAACAGAAATGGAGTTCCTAGACATTGCCTCATTGGGCACAGATTATAGATGTGTTGTCAGGACCAAACAAAGATTTAAGTAGAAACGATGAGATTTTGGATCTGCAAACCCCTCACAACCGAAGCAGGGAAAAGGAAGCCCCAACCCACACAACCGAAGCAAGGAAAAGGAAGCCCCAACCCACACAACAAGGGACCAGGCCGATATGGTCACCCTCTGGACAACCAGTCCAAGCCACATCGCAAGAAGGGAAATGAGAAGATGAAGAAGGACACGGGAAAATGGTGTGAGTACCATAAAATTCCTTGGCACAACACCGAAGAATGCCGCTCCAAGAAGGCCCTCATGGTTGAGCTGAAGGCTTATGATTCATAGGTTGATTCTAATTCCAAATCAAATTCTGAAGGAGGGAAGAAGATTATCGATGTTGAACCTAGTGCCACTGTCGCTACCACCAAATTTCGGCCAAGTGACCCAAAAGAACCAGAGGAAGGGGAATGCCTCTTTCACTCGTAGATGTGGGTCAAGGGGGCTCTGATTCATTTCATTGTTGAAAACGGTAGTCAAAAGAACCTGATTTCAATAGAGGTAATCAAGCGGTTGGACCTGCCAATGACGCCACACCCGCAACCCTACATCATCGGTTGGCTTTGCCAAGGAAGAGATATTTTTGTCAGCCAAAAATATCATCTTCCCTATGACATCAAGCCTTTCAAAGATGATGTATTGTGTGATATTGATCCCCTTCAAGTTTGTGATTTTCTTTTAGGAAAATCATATTTGTGGAAGCATCATGTTGTGTATGAGTCTAGACCCCGCAGTGTTATTATTACTTTGGGTAGACAATTATACAAGATCCCTGAGGTAGTGCCTCCTACTGCTATTTATTTAATCTCTGCTAAGCAATGCAGTAAGGTAATTTCACAAACCGGGAAGTTTGTCTTCTTTGTGATCCATACTCACAGTAAGCAGAAGGTCACCACCACATCCATGACCTCTACACAATGCCTCTCTTTTCAGCAACAGAAAGTGGACGGGATCGTGTAAGAATATTGTGACATATTCTCCTCACCTACAGGGGTACCGACACACTGTCATGTCAAGAATCCAATTGATTTGACCCCCTACGCACCTCTACCTAATGGACCAGTCTATCGACACTTTCTGATGGAGAATGACGAAATCAGGCATTAGATCCAAGAGCTTCTTCAAAACGGGCACATCAGACCCAAATCCTCCCCTTGTGGAAGCCTGATTGTACTGGTGCAGAAGAAGGACGATACTTGGAAACTCTACATTGATTACAAAGCCTTAAACAAAATCATAGTTAGGAATCGCTACCCCATTCCCAGGACTGATGACCTTCTTGACCAACTCAAGGAGGCCAAGTTCTTCAACAAGATTGACCTAAAGTATGGCTACCACCAGGTTCCCATTGAACCAACTGATGTATGGAATACAACCTTCAATTCTAAATAATGTCTCTACGAATGGTTGGTCATGCCCTTTGGCTTAAAAAATGCACCAACCACTTTCATGAGATTGATGGATGATGTATTGAGACCCTTCAACAACTCCTTTGTGGTAGTATATTTGGATGACATCCTTATCTTCAGTAAAATGTGGGAGGAGCACATGCGGCATATTCAACATGTTTTGAGCACTCTACGGCATTACAAGCTTTATGCCAACTTGGAAAAATTCTCTTTTGGCATGAACAAGGTCCAATACTTGGACTACATTGTTGATGAGAATGGGGTACATGTTGATTCAACTAATATCCAAGTCATCTGTGGCTGGCCATCCCCGACCACACTGATCGAGCTTTGGATATTTTTGGGACTAGCCAACTTCTACCGATTGTTCGTGTTGGGATTCTCCCATATTGCATGGGCCCTCAGCCAAGTTATCAAGGGCAGTGGTAGGGCCAAGTTCGTGTGGGGGAAGGAGCATCAATGAGCATTCGATGATATAAATTATCACTTTTTCTCATCTCTAGTACTCTCCTTTATCGATCTGCAGCAACCATTCGAGATTGATACAGATACGTATGACTATGTTGTGGGCGTAGTTCTCACTCAGCATGGGCATCTGGTGGCATACCATAGTGAGACACTCTCCGATATGGTCTGTAAATACCCCACCCATGACAAGTAAATTTATTCCATTGTACAAGCTTGTCATCAATGGAAAAATTACATTCTGAGGAAAGAGACGATCATATACATTGATCACAAGCCTGTGCAGTTCATCCAGACATAGGAGAAATTGTAGAATGACCATCATCATAAGTGGTCCACCTACTTGTAGTAGTTCCATATAAACATCAAGTATAAGACATGTATCTCCAATCATTTTGTTGACTGCCTCAATTGGCCTCCTGTGGCTGCACTCTCCACTCTACTCCATTCATGTGGACATGAAGCATCTGAGTGGCCCCAACTTTATCAACAAGATCCAGACTTTGCCACCACCTACTATCTCTTAGGTACATCTGCAACTGTCAATGATTTTCACATTTAGGACAAACTCTGTGTTCCTACAAGCGAGCATGTAAAGATGATTTGGGAATCCCACTACAGTCGGGTGGTAGGACATTTTGGCGTAGAGAAAACTGTGGTCATTCTTCAGAAACATTTTTATTGGCCAAAACTTCAACAGGATGTCATCAAGTATATCAGATCTTGCACTACCTGTGCCATTGCCAAGCCATCCATCAAGAAGCAAGTCTTATACACCCCTCTTCCTATTCTTGAGAAGCCTTGGAAATCCATCTCAATGGATTACATGACTAGCTTGTCATCCACCAAGAAAGGAAATGACTACGTGTTTGTGGTCGTTGATCGGTTTTCAAAGATGGGCATCCTGACAACCTGTAAGAAGAATGTCATAGCGGTAGATATTGCCAAGCTCTTCTTCAAATGAGTGTGGGTCCACTTTTGGATACCACAGACCATCATCTCCGACTGAGACAACAGGTTCCTCAACACCTTTTGGTCGAGTCTCTAGTCTCTTTTCGACACCAAGCTCAAAAAATCCACTGCTTTCCACCCCCAAACCGATGTCCAAACAAAGGTCGTCAATCAGAGGATTTTGCACATCCTGTGCATGTACAATTATAAGCATCCACGTACATGGGATGAGAGTCTCCCATGTGTCCAACATAGTTACAACATGGCTCTCCATAGTTCCACCGGCCATAGCCTATTTCAGGTGGGTCTCAGATTACAACCCTTGGTACCCATTGATGTTTCACTTCCTCTTGCCACCACACAGCCAGAATATTCCCCTGATAAGTCTGTGATTGAAAAAGACACTAGATTCATTGAGCAGATTCATCACATCTGCCAACAGGTCCAGGAGATTTTTCAGAAATCCAATGCTAAGTACAAGCAACACCATGATCAACACAAGGTACCACACCAGTTTCAGGTTGGTGACAAAGTCTGGTTACATCTGTAGAAGGAGTGTCTCATTGGGCCCCTTTAGAAGCTTCTCCCACTTTGTTATGGGCCTTACACTATCACCAAGGTTGTGGGTAGCAATGCTTTTGAGCTCAACACTCTACCCCTCCTTGGTCTGCATCGAGTATTCAATGTGGACCTCCTTCGGCCATATTTTCCACCATTATTGGACACCTCTGAGATCAAAGAACAAATGACACCAATAGAGCTCAACTCTGACTTCATGAAACAAGAATCCACTGATCATATAGTGGAAACATAGGTCAAGGGCACTCACCAACAACGAATCTAGCTTTATCGGGTTGTCAAGGTAGGGAAACTCCTACACGAAGGCAAGTGGCTCACCCGGGGCCAAATCCAACAGAAGTTTCATCACCTGATGGGGGAACTCAACGTAATGGAGACCATTGCTTCCTAAGGGGAGAGGATTGACCCAGATGGATATTGGTGGCCACCCACCTATTTGAACTGGCTCCTTGTGTCCATTTTTGTTCATCACGTTCTTCTGTAATGCTTTGTATTTGTGGTGTTGAGAACTCAACACACCCTAAAAATCCTATGTCAAATTTTACTTTTTGGGTACCACCTGATTTTGCACTGTCTAATTCAACCTCCATATGAAGAATGTGCCTTTGATTTTAATTTTTTTTTCCATTTAAGTCTTTCAAAGTTTTCTCAAGAATGCGAAAAACATTAATTTAAAAGATTAATATCTAAATTAGAGAATTGTCAATCAAAACTTTTCCCGACACGCTTAAGGAATTCGACATCGAAAAGGATTAAGCGTGAAAGAAAATGCTAGAGAGAACCAAAGTTGTCGAGTCCCGATCTTCGTCGGCATTGGCAGACGCGAGATTTCTTTCGTGAAAAGAATCATCGAGAATATCATCGATGATTGATCCCTTCGGCATCGATGAACGACTAAAAGAGTAAGTGCTCCCGAAGAATGAAATGATGTCATTGATCACCGACTTCCAAAACATTTTCGGCATCGAGGGTTTTCGAGTATAATAACCCACAAAGGAACTACACAATGGAACTATCTTTGAGATTCGATCCCCAATAACTTCCAGCATCAACAAGTTTTTATAAGGATAGCCCATGGAGAACGTGATAAGTCAACCCCCGATACCTTTCAGCCTCGACAATCCTAGGTTTATTTTAATGCATGTATTCTTTTGAAAGACACAACTTCGACTAAGATATACGATCAAACCACCTATCCTATGTTTCCATCTGGGGTTGCCCGAGTGATCAGACATACGATCTAGTTTTCCCTGGAGTCGTTACCAGCTTCTGAGACTCACGTCGCACCCTGAACCAGTTTTACCACATTAGAATCGTACGACGAAATTCGTTGGCATCGCAAATTTTCTCAGGAGGATACCGATGGAAACATGCATAAGGATATCATCGATTCCCGATCTGCCCACTAAGAAAATGACACAATGGGACGTTTTAGCGCTAAGATACGCTAGATACGACGTATTTAAAGGGTTAATTAATTCCATAATCTCATATTAGTTGCTAATTCATGCGTGAATCAAAAGGACAATTTGAACATGTTGATACCATGCATCTCCCTTTATGCCTCCGTCATCAATCCACGTAGAATTTATTTGCAGAAATTTGGTGCTAGATTGTTTTGAATTTCACCCATTACTCATATTAACTGGTTGATATGACTGGTAGAATCTCTCTCGTTATATTCTTTTGAGTCATTGTAAACAAGGTTATTCTACGTGTGAAGGAGTTTGGAACATCAAGAGTAGCGAGATGAGCAGTCTGGGGATAGCTTCCAAGGTCCAATGAGTATTAAACAACAATTTAGCAAACGTTACAGGTATGTACCGGTCTATGGATGTTTTCTGCTTCATTTCATATGTTTTTTATCCAATGTTACTCTGTACACTTGCCTAAAGGATTGTTTTCAGTTACAGGAATGATGCCTCTGAAGAAACCCACCACCTGGAAATATCCAAGAGAACCAAAGATACAAGAACCAGAGGTGGGAAAAGGTTCCTCCCCAACGGTTGCAAGACAATTGGAATTTTCTCCAAAGCGAGTGCCCGTCATCAAAACAACCACCAAGAAGGCTTTCGTGCAACCCCAGGCCTTTGGAGACATAGAGGTGAACATTGGGACCAAGACAATATTCCCGCGCTGGGAATAACTTTTCAAGAAAATCAAACGGGATGAATTCCCCTAATATACCCCGCATAGTGGTCCTGATATGAGAAGACTCGACAATGAAGTCCTCCTGAATGTCCGAAAGGCATATCTGCACATGGTGGAGAGCAGGACTCTGGTATTCCCCTGCATCAAGCTCTTGAAATGGATTATCAATAATACTAACACACAAAGATGTTTGATTAATGACAACGACAGTGAGTGTGTCGGGGTTTTCCTCCTAATGGAAGTTCAAAATTACTACAAGCTCAGAGAGCCGGAGGAGCGGTTGAACACTGATTTTTTTTTGAGTTTCTATGAGAAACACGACACCAACAAGGTGATGGATTCCTAGTGGAGAGAGGATAAAAATTTCACCAATCGAACCTCTGGATGGTATCCGATGACAAACCTAAGAGAGCCTTACATCTATCTAATGTCCCTCCTCTGTCGATTGCATGCAGAGAAAGATTGCTCCAGGTTTTTAGAGGCTTGGATTCCTCTAGCTTATACTATATCCACTTCTAGAATAGGTTTCAATTGGGGTGCAATCATCTCCAAACAACTGAGCACTTGCATATGACAAGCTCAAACACTGAAAGAGGAAGAAACCCCTTCCTTTTACATGGCCTCTTATCTATTGGATGTTATTGTTGGAAGATTGGTTGTTGTCATTGATGTCAACCCTAGTCATGGGTTTTGGACGGCAAGATTGATGAAGGTATTTGGAC